>ML660768.1:8016624-8061298 GCA_007570785.1 Antilocapra americana | reverse complement strand
CTCTCTCTCTCTCTCTCTCTCTCTCTCTCTCTCTCTCTCTCTCTCTCACACACACACACACACACACAGCACTCTAGACATGCCAAGTGGCTCTTCTGAATTCTGAATTGTGGAATTATTCACTCCCTAACATTTTTCCTGCATAGCCTCATTGGCATCTGATTCTTGACTGTAGCTGCATCTCAGATGAGAGGAGAACAGGAAACATCCAAAGCTGATGTTCCATTTCAGAACACCCACTATATTTCCTGCAACACAGTCCAATGATCCCATTAAATAGGAAGGCGAGATGAATGCAGTGTGATCTCTTATGTAAAACAACTTTGCTTCCCAGAAAGATGATGTGGACTCTCAATAGCAGATACATCTGGTTCTTATCCTATTTTATCATCTGTTTATTTTGTAAAGGCTGGACAAGACCCTGCATCTCTGAGTCTCAGGTATCCCATCTGTAAAGTGAAGTTAATATTAATTATTCATACTGAGCTCTGTGCTAGATGCTAGTGATGAAGAAAAAAAAATCCTCATCCTTTCCCGCATAGGGTCCAAGTCTGAGGCAGGGATGGCAAGACAGGGCTTAGATATACAGAATGATATCTGTTCTGACTGCAGTGTTTAAAGGGAGTTACAGAGATCAGAAGATGGGGAACACCTGGGTCTGGCTGAGGATGGAATCAGCAGTGGAAGAGCCTGAGAGAGGCTTTTCAGAAAAGGATGTGAACAGAGTTATGATTTGGAGAGCTCATCCTAGCCCTAAAGTGAAGGCTGCTCCTAAGGTCGGCATGGAGAAGGGGAGTCTCCGTGCATTTCCTCAGACTCCCAGTTGTCTCTCTGCCCTAAGCCACACAGGTAGCCCTCTTCTCATTAGCTCTCCCATCCTGACTGAGACCACCACCTCCCACCCTCAGCCTCAACCCACGAAAGCTGCAGACACAGCCAGCCATTATGGGCTATCGCCTACACCCCCAAATCCCACCCACAGATTTAGAAGCTTTCTTTCTCTCAATGGCCTCATTAACCAGGCAGCACCTTGGAGAAGGCAAAGGAAAGGCCTCAGGCTAAACATGTCCCGCGCTTTCACTGAAATTTCATTTGTGCATCAATTAAATCATAGACCTAGAACCCTACAAGGAACAAAGATGGCCTTATGTTCCCTGTTTTCTTAATGATTGTCAATGTAAGTCTTTGTGCCATCTACCCACAAGGTCTCAGAAGCCTGAAGATGTCGCCATAACCTTTTAACCTTCCTTTAAGAGCTAGCAACTGATTGAGGTGTCCCTGGTGGTTCAGTCAGTATAAAGAATCTGACTGCAATGCAGGAGATATGGGTTTGATCCCTGGGTTGGTAAGATCCCCTGGAGAAGGGAATGGCTATTCATTCCAGTATTCTTGCCTGGGAAATTCGATGGAAGAGGAGCCTGGTGGGCCTTTTGTATCACAAGAGTCAGACACGACTTGGCGGCTAAACTACCACTAGCTGATTTAGGGTGGCGCTTCCCAGGTGGTGCTAGTCATAAAAAACTGCCTGCCAATGCAGGAGACATAGGAGACCAGGGTTTAATCCTATGGGAAGGGTTGGGAAGATCTCCTGAAGAAGGGCATGGCAACCCACTCCAGTATTCTTCCCTGGAGAACCCGTGGACAGAGGAGCATGGCGGGCTACAGTGCATAGAGTCACAAAGAGTCAGACACGACTGAGCAAATTAGCAGGCACAATTCATTTAGGATAGGAGTTATAAGTTGGAGATGTACAATCAGGCATCTCGGGTTCAAGTCTCAGGTCCATCACTTTCTAGCCAGACGATGCAAGACAGGTATTTCAGACGTCCTGAACCTTATTATCATCAAATGAAATCAGAGGGCAATGATGGTACCTACCTTACAGATGGTTCCAATTGTATGTCATGTTGCACAGTGCCTGCAACATAGAAAGCACTTGCTGCATATTAGCTGATATTATTTATTTTACTATTTACTAATTTTTATTTATTTTATTATTTATTATTTATTAATTTTATGCTTAATAGCTTCTTTCTAAAGATGGAATATACCCCCTGTCATGGATGCTGTGCTGGGTTTGAGAAATAAAAGGAGACGCAAGTTGCTGCCCTTCCTTGAAAGAAATTCAGAGTCCAGATGGGTTAAATATGAGCCAGGATGAGGAGCAGAAACAGACAATATTCTCAGTAGGATTTGTCAGTAGATTTTGTCCAAAAGACTACTTACAGAGGTATGGTCAGGTCCAAAAAAGCCACCTGGGATGCTGAAGCACCCAGAGACTAGCAACAGCAAGAAGGTGTAACCACACATGGGCTTGAAAGGGCAAGAGAGGGAAGAGTGATGCTGGAGGGAACCTAGCTGAGCCCAGAATCCTTGAAAAGGGGTTGTCTGGTGCTGCCAGAAGCATTCTGAATCAGGTGGGGAGGGAAGGAGGTAAACGCATCACCTCCATCTTTTCCATCTCTCTTGTCTCCTCTCTGTGCTGCCCACTGGCTGGACTCAACCAGAGGCAGGAAAGCAAAAAGCCAGGGTGAAGCAGTTCTCAGAGCTGCATTTCTGGGACAGGGAAGTGGGAAAGAAAGTAGAGCATACACAGGTAAGGGGGCGAGACATAATGGCCAAAGAAACTCAGCACAGTCGTTTTGCTACCCACCCCTGCTTGTACTGATTGCTTTGCACAAATCATCTCTTACAATCAAAACAAAAATGGACAATAAGGGATGTATTTCCCCTACACTTCTCAGAAGAGGAAGCTGATACTTAGGAGATCGAGCAGGTGTTACAACATCTGTATGGTCTCGTCTCATCTTGGTATTTGACACATTGTAGGTGCCCTTCCCATTGGGCTACAAGGCCCCTTTCATACATTAAGCAAATATGTATTGAGTTCTGTAGCAGAGACAGTCATATTCAGCAAATATCACATCTTCTCCCTATTTTTCTCATCCTCCTTGCACAGTTAGATATAGTCATGAGGTTGATTATGTCCACTAAATCATGAGCGAAAGTTCCATGTATCAATTCCAGGTCAGGACCATGAAAAGATGATGCATAAATGTTGAGTCTCTTTCTTCCACTGACATAGCACTGAGGGGATTAAGAATTCTAGATCATACAGCTAGGAAATGCACAAGCCACCTTCAGCCTGGGTCTGTTAAGTAACTGTGTGGAGAAGGGCTTCCTGCTGTTACTCGTGGTACATTAGCAAAAGTAAGAAGTTAACTATTATATTAAGTGGCTGAATTTTGGTTTGTTACTTGGAATACCCTAGTCTCTCCTGATGAATACATGTGCTAATTTTGTGACAACATTTTTCTTCATGCAGAAAGTGCAGTGGTAAACAATGGTCCCATTATTCTTGGAGTTTCAGTTCAATGCCACGTGAAAATTTCCTACAACAGTTGGTGGGTAAGGGAGGAATTATTCTGCAAGGAGTGGAAAGGATAATCATAAGATAGTTTGGCTGTCTTTAGGAACAAGTGGAATTTTGTTAATAAACAAAAGAGGCAGAGGTGACTTTCCTGGAAGAGAAGTGATATCGCAAATGCATGGAGATTTAGAATGTCCTGCCATTGGATAGAATCTGAAAGTATTACATTTCTTACATGACTGAGCCTAGACTACCCAGCAGAGTCCAAGGGGGAAATGGATAAAATAAAAGGAAAGCCCACAGCAGAATAAAATGAAGCTATTAAAGAGCTGAATCCATCTGGACAGAACAAGAGAACCAAAGACCTATATGTGATCACATGGAAACCTAAAAATTGAAAGTGGGATTTGAGTGTGTTGAACCCTTGGTTCAAGGGTTTGCAATTAGCAGTAGCAGTAATGGCGGCAGCAGTAGCGACTTTTCTTATCAAAGAAGCAACAGTGACTGAGCCTTGACTGTATGTCTGCATGTCACAAGTGACTTGTGTGCATTATTATTATTTATTCATTTAACAAGTTATGTTTCAAGCAGCATTCTATCACTTTAAAAATGTTGTGATCCCATTTTCACAAAAACCTTAAAAGGTAAGACTGCCTGGGACCTTTCTGACTATATGGCCTTATAGTATTATATATGACCACATAATAATAATGTGTGTGTGTGTGTTTGTTGCTAGATCGTGTCCTGAGGACTGCGACTCCAGACTGAGGGGAGCCTGGCAGGCTACAGTCCTCGGGGTCACAAAGAGTCAGACATGATGGGCAACTAACACACACACACACACACACACACAGACATTATTATTACTCATCTTTTTCAGATAAAATAAACCAAGACAGAGGGAAGTTAAGAAACTAACGCAAGGTCACACAGCTAGAAAGCAGCAGAGCTGGTCCCAGGCAGTCTAACTTCAGACCCTGTGCTGTCTTGAGGATGTTGCCTTACTGTTTCACTAAATCCTCACTATCAGTCTGCTATAGGCATGTTATAGTAGTTGTTATTATTCTCCCATTTTATGTATGAGCAAGTGGGTTTAAAGAGCTCTGCCTTTGCTAGCATCCCATAGCTAGTTGATGTCAGAACCCAGCCACAAGACAGGCCTACAGATTTCAAGGCCTGTGCCCTTATATAGTCCTCTAAGTGGGTTTTTGAGCTTGTGGAGTTTCGATCAAGTCAAATGAGTCCATGCGTGCCTAAACCTACTTCCAGAACCCTTTGCTTACTTAGGAGAGAATTTCAGTTCATGAAAATTCATGAATCAAAAAATAGCCATTGAATACCTACCATGCATAAAATGTAAATGAGAAGAATATCAGATCAAGGAACAAACAGTCCCTGACTTGATCTCACCCTCAGCTGGAGGCAAGGCACACCCTCTAACATCATAAAGCAAACCCAATAGTAACGGAGCAGAGGGGAAGAGATGGCAAAGACTCACAGAAACTTCAGAAAGGGTCCCAGGATGAGAACAAGGAGCATGCATAGGGTGGTGGTTTGCTGCTGTTGTAGCTCAGTTGCTAAGTCGGGTCCAACTCTTTGTGACCCCATGGACGGTAGCATGCCAGGCTCCTCTGTCCTCCGCTGTCTCCTGGAGTTTGCTCAAATTCGTGTCCATTGAGTCGGTGATGATATCTAACCACCTCACTCTCTGCTGTCCCCTTCTCCTTTTGCCTTCAATCTTCCCCAGCATCAGGGTCTTTTCCAACGAGCCAAGTAGTGGTCAATGGGATGTATTTCAATAGGTGGAAAAGAGGCCATGAGGTCACTTAGGTTCTGAACCCAGGGCAGAAGGGGAAAAGGCCAGGCTTGGTCGGAGCAGTAAGACACAGGATAGGATGGGTGACAATCAGTGTGGACACCCTAGAATTTCAACTAATGGCCCTCTGCTCTGTGATAAGTGAGTCTATTCAGGAGATAGAGCCTTGGTCCAAAGGGACTAAACACCACTGTGAAGTCACCAGCCCCTTAGAAACACAACCTCCATGGAGAATCTCTACAGCTTCAGTTACTCTGCCATCAGAGTGGCTTACTGGTGAGTCAGTAACACAGAGACCTTAAGGAGCAAGAGAGAAGCAGTCAAACATTGGAGGAAAGAAATCAGTGGAAGAGTAGTGAGCAAAGAGAGAGAGAGAGTGAGCTTAGACATAAGATAAAGCCTAGGTTATATCTGCTCACGATCAACCCAACCAAAATTTAACCTTAAAAGAAAGTTGTGCTTGAAATGCAAGTTAGTGTGATTGAATCGCTCCATTACCATCAGGACTGTTTTCATTTTTAAGCACGTGTGTGGTCGCCTCCACATTGAAGAACTATTCACAGCCAGAGAAAACACCCCAAAATCATTTTCCAGGGCATCTGTGCCCTTGTGGAGGCTGCCACGATGTTTTAATTGAGCTGGATTGAATTGCTATGGAGGAAGCAGAAGTAGTGCATTTTCAAGGACTAATAATTCTGTAATTTCGGAGGCGGGGCATACATTTCTTGGCACAAACAGGCAGAAGGCATCTGCATTACTCTGTAGCAGGCATTTTCATTTGGAACAAGACCAGGACTGTCAAAAGCGTGTGCTATTTCTTCCTGACTCCCTTGGAGGACCCTGGTGGGAATGTGTCTAGAGGGGTTCTGCTCGTGGAAGACATCCAGGGAGTTTGGCCAGATTGGGGAGCCTGTGGGAGAAGCCACAGGCTTCTAGACGCTGGTCTAGCCTCATCGAATCCTTGGTTACACACTCAGCTTCTTGCAGGTATTTATACACTTCCCTCCTGGGTCACTGGCTTCTGCTGAATCTACCCAGTTCTCCAGGAGCCGGGCACACGAAAAGGTCGATACAGGGAGGACTGAAGAACAATGGGCTTTGGTCAGGCACATAAAGGCTCATGGAGACCTTGGCCAGGAGACCCCCAACACAGCATCTAATGGCAGAAAGAGAGCTGGGCTGTCAGGAGAAAAGCATTCTCTCGTGGCTTCTGCCTTCCGGGATCACGGCCCTGGAGTAAGTCATTTCACCTTTCTTGCACCTCGGTTTCCTTCTCTGTGTAATGTCGAAGGACATTCACAGTTCTGAAATTCTGTCCAATGAGCCCTCTGCAGGCATTCAGGTGTCCCCACAATAAGACCACCGTTTAGACCACTTATCCCATCTAGCAGACTTCCCTGGTGGCTCAGATGGTAAAGCATCTGACTACAATGCGGAAGACTCAGGTTCGATCCCTGGGTTGGGCAGATCCCCTAGAGAAGAAAATAGCACCCCACTCCAGTACTCTTGCCTGGAAAATCCCATGGACGGAGGAGCCTGGTAGGCTTCAGTCCATGGGATCACAGAGTCGGACACAACTGAGCAACTTCACTTCACTCACCCCCTCTGGCATTGTATGGATGATCCCCTCTCCCCAACCCCATACCTTTATTTGTTTCCCTGACTATTTCTGCTGCACCTCCCACTGAATTTTCTAACTTTCCTTCTGTGTCCCTAAAGCTAACTTTCTCCTCGAGTTCTCCTGCTGACCCAGTATGAGTAACAGGGGATCATCAGAGAGGGGGAAATCCCACCAAGCCCAGAGGCGCTCACATCCCCCGCACCCAGGAACAAACTTGACACACAGTACTTAGGAATTCATGAAGAAATCTACTCTCTAGGGCAGTGTTTTTCACACATTCCAGGTCCTGGACATGCTTGAAAATTTAATGAAAGCCATGAGGAGGCCTCTTTTCATAAAGATACCCAAGCAAAATTGGTGAGGCCAGCCTGGTATGCCCAAACTATGATGTCCAGAAAGAACAGCTATTGTAGGATCCAAACCATTCTCATTACCAGAAATCCAAAGACTTATAACTCCAAGCAAGTGCAAAAGCTAGAAAAGATGGTGTCTATATCATGAACACCTGCTGTTTTTCTGTCCAGCTTCTCTTGTGATTCAGTCGGTAAAGAGGCCAACTGCAATGCCAGAAACCTGGGTTCGATCCCTGGGTTGGGAAGATCCCCTGGAGAAGGGAAAGGCTACCCACTCCAGTATTCTGGCCTGGAGAATTCCTTGGACTGTATAGTCCATGGGGTCACAAAGAGTCAGACACAACTGAGCAACTTTCATTCACCCCCTTTCTTTGGGGGCATTGTCCTTCCCCTGCTCCATGTGATCCTCATGGGGCTATCAATCATGTGATTTCATCTTCCCAGCTGTGAAGAAGTATAGCCATGATTGGCCAAGACTGGGAATAATGATGGATCTGGGGGGACCCAAGTTGGGCCAATTAGAGTAATTTTAGGGGATTGATACAGATGATGGGAAAGAGAGAGATGCATTCTATTCTCTGGAATAGCTATTAGTTGCAATGTTATAAGCTTAGAGCTATCAGAAATGATCTCTGCTACCTTGGGGGAAAGAGAGAATCTAAACATGAGGTTAAAATAGAAGAAAAGCAAAGCCAAAAAGTGGAGGGACAGAATCTCCCTGATCTAATTTGCATCCCTCAATGATGCTATGATTTCTCAGTTTTATATCTTCAGTTTCCTACCATCATTACCATCACATCATCATCATCACTATTACTATGACTACTATTTTTCTCAAGCTAATCTAAGTGTTTTCTGTCACTTTTCAGCTGGGATAGCCCTGTCTCATTTGAATGCTGACACACGTTTGGCAAAGAACTCTGGTCTGGAGGAGGTGGGATCCTAACAAGATAAGTGCAAAGAAACTAAAGCAAGAAAAAAACAAGCAGAAGTGTGATTTGACAAAATGACCCAACCAGAAGGGGAAGGGAGCTGTGTCTCAGAGGGGCCAGCTCTCAGGCCCCTGCTCTACCCAGCAGGTGGGCTGGAGAGAGACTGGGCAGAGGGGAGCCCAGAAGCCATGGTGGAGCCTGCTGGTCTAACCCCTTAGTAAAAGCAAATGCCACCCACTGGTAGGTACTGGACCTGGGGCTTTGTAAGCCCTCCATCCATCCCTCCCCAGTCCCTTTCTCTTGGCAACCATGCATCTGTTCTCTGTGAATCTGTTTCTGTTTCATGTGTATATATGCTGTCGCTTCAGTCGTGTCCAACTCTTCGTGACACTATGGACTACTGCCTGCCAGGCTCCTCTGCCCATGAGATTCCCTAAGCAAGAATACCAGAGTGGGTTGCCATGCCCTCCTCCAGGGGATCTTCTTGACCCAAGATAGAACCCATGTCTCTTATGTCTCCTACATTGGCAGGTGGGTTCTTTACCACTGGTGCGACCTGGGAAGCTCTTCTGTTTCATCAGTAAGTTCCTTTGTATCATAATTTAGATTCTGCATATACATGATTTAATCACGAAACTTGCCATGAAACTTTATATATATAAATCATATAGATAGATAGATAGATTGTGTATATATGTATAAATTATATATAGTGATGTGTGTGTATGTATATATATCATGTGCATATATAATGCAATATATGTGTGCTGTGCTTAGTCGCTCAGTTGTGTCCGACTCTTGGCGACCCCACAGAGTGTAGCCCGCCAGGCTCCTCTTCTGTCCATGGAATTCTCCAGGACAGAATTCTGGAGTGGGTTGCCATTTCCTTCTCCAATGCAACATATAAATCATAATAAATATATGTTTATATGCAATATCATGTATATCATACGTGATAGGTAGGTAGATTGATAGATAGATATTGAACACATTAGAAAAAGAGAGATTTAAGAATGCTGAAGTGGCAGAGCTGTGGTTCCAGGATGAGAGCTTGATGGAGAGCCAATACTCTTCATTTCCCTTAAGTCTTGAGGAGGAGTTTGCCAGTTGAAGGTGAGTGGCAGGAGCTGAGGCCAGCCGCATCTTCAACTTGACCCCTGAGCAGACTCAGCTGGAAAGCGCCCCAGACCGAAGAGTGGGGAGAGACATGGCTGGGCTGGTGACATCCTGCAGAACTGTCCCCTACAACCTGCTCTGTCACCGCAGGCCAAGCACAGTCAGAGACAGACAGCCAAAACATCGTGCTGTCCTCAGAGAGCTTGTAACCTACTCCGTGTGGTCATCAAACCCAAATAATCTTTTCTTTTACAAATGTTGTATTGAATAATTTTCTAATTAAAAAAAAACTGTGTCTGATATAGAGGGGGGCGGTTTCCCACTAACTCTATAACCCTGCATACTTTTCAACACTCCCACAGATTATAAATATCTGGAGGGCTAGAGTCCTGGGTCAGCCCACCTTGGTGTTTCCACAGGGTGCTGCAGTGCTTGGGAGGCATTCAATAAATACTCTATAGAGAGTAAATACCACACAACAAGGTGCTAGTTTTTTTTTTTTCCCCTCCTATTGTAAAACATAAGGCAGGAGAAAAGCATTTATTGTACTAAATTATTTGTAGCAGTGAATTTCTCTTTAAAGAAATCAGCAAACTCCTATTACTTTAGGCCTATGGCCAGGTCTTTAAAACATTTGGGTTATAGTAATTTTTTAACCATATTTTCTATAATAAGATTTGACCTTAATGTGTTCTTTTGCCACAATTCAAGTCAACCTATTATTGGGTTAGAAGGAACCAATGAAAAGGAACTTTAGAAATTGAGACCATATACTCTAATACTGAATTCCTAGGATGTGTTAATAGATGCTACACGCAGGCAAGGGTGGAGATGGGATAACCCTAGAGGCAAATCTACTATTTACTCCCTTGGTGATTCACAGAGTTCTTTAATATGTGAGAGACTTTGAGAAGTCCTAAAGAAACTGATTTAACTTTTCTCACTCAGCATTTCTCAGCTTATTTGAGCAACAAATCAATGAACACAGAGATGAATCAACTTCTGCAGGCGGAGGACCAGTTCAGGAAACTGATACATTCCCCTCTTTGGAGTGACAGAGAAAATGGAGACAATGTGAGAGAGCTAAAGCAACGCACAGCCTTTGGAACTAAATGACCTGATGCTGGACTCCAGCTCTGTCACCTAGGAGCGACCTCCCATAGAATACAGGCAAATTAAAAAGAGTCCTCTTTCAGGAAGAATATTTTGAGCACCTACTAAGAATCAGGCACTGTTCTGATCACTTGGGAAACATCAGTAGGCATAAAAGGACCAAAATCTGTATTTAAAAAAATAGGGATACAAATATCTACATGTTAGAGTTAAAACAATGCTTATCTGGGGAGACAGGTTTTTTGTTTGTTTTGTTTTTTAAATTTGGAAAAGCAAATGAGACTTTACAAAAGATCTAGAAGATACTGACTCTCTTCACATTGGGCTATTTTCCTGAACTTCAACACTGAATTTTCAACTAATTTCTGAATATCTCCACCTGAAGTTCCTCAAGTCTCCATTATGACTCCCAAGTGTGAAGCCAGTTCTGTTATCCACCACGTGAACAAAACAACACTATGATGAAACCATTTGCTCCAGCATACTTAGTCACTCTGAATTATTCCTCTTTCACTCTTTGCTTGCACCAATGATAAGGCAAAAGAGAATTAAAATCTGTGGCATGTGAGCCACTTTGGAAAACAGCTTGGCAGTTCCTCAAGATGATAGACACAGAGCTAACGTATATGGAACTATATGAAGATCAACCAAATGCGAAAGATCAAAGGTTGTTCATTCAGAGCTTGGTATAGCAACAGAGTCAGCTTCCATCACTAGTGTTTTGGCAGACTCAAAGGAAGGCAGAGAAGTGTGAGAGCTTTATAGTAGACAAAGACTGTGCCCTGACAGCAAGTTGTTGACATGGGGAAGCTGCAGGCAGAATAATTAGAAGCCTAGCATCCTATATGAGAGGTCTGGGGTGCACATACTATGGCTTTCTCTAGTTGGTCCTGCATTGTAAGCCAGGACAAAAGTTAGGAAAGTTGTTAGCTGTTTATTAAGTCGTGATTAATAACTGAGGTCGATTATTACAGAAGTTATTATTTAGCATCCCAGATTGTTGCTGAAGAGAATCATCTTAGAGCAGGCTGGCTTTCTGAGCTGTTTATAATAGTTGAGAAGATTGATTATGAGTCCGAGTTCTGTTTCTATGTGCTCTGGTCACTTACTCTAGAGACATACTGTCTCTCAAATATGGCTCCGCAATTCCATCCCTAGCTATTTACCCAAGAGAAATTAAACCACAAGCCCATAGGAGAAAAAAAACTGTATATAAATGTTTATAGTAGCATCAGTCACAAGAGCCAAAGAGAAAAAAAGAAAAACAATTTGAATGCCATCAACTGATGAATGGATAAACAAATTGTGGTATATCCATTAAACTGAATATTATTCCTTAAAGAAAAGGATTGAGTTATTGATGCATCTGCAACTTGGCTGAACTTAGACTTGACAACATGCTAAGTGAAAGAAGATACATATCGTATGATTTCATTTATATTAAATGCTTAGAGGAGTCCAGAGAAATGGAAAATAAATTATTGGTTGCCAGGAGCTTGGAGAGAGAGGACTGGGGAGTGAATGCTAAAGACATGGGGTTTCTGATGAGTGTGATGAAGTTACTCTGAAATTAGATAATAATGATACATAGCTCTGTGAATAGAGTGAAAACCACTAAACTGTACACCTTAAAAGGGTGAATTTTATGGTATATGATTGTATCTCAACAAAAGTGTTATTTCAAAAAAATCTGTGATGTATATACCCTTCACAGTTCCCAAAGGTCTTTCATTAATTTTGTCAAGTATGTATTAGGTAGAGTATTTCAAATTCATTAAGCCTAATGACCTATGTGGGAAAAAAAACTAAAAAGAGTGAATATATGTGTACATACAACTGATTCACTTCTCTGTACAGCAGAAACTAATGCAACATTGTAAATCAACTATACTGTAATAAAACATTTTTAAAAATTCAAGCCATGGCCTTCCTTACACTTTCCTTCCTTAAAAGCAGACTAGTTGGAGGAATTATTAGCTGGATTCTAAAAGCTGTTTAATTTTTTGCTCACAGTCCTAAGACTCACTCACATGTTTAGGATAAAGAAATAATGGGGGAGAAATTCTTCTTAAACAGCAACACAGAAATTTGAGGAAAGAATTTAGTTACAAACTGTAGATATTTACCAAAAATGAGGGTAAATCCTGAAATTTTCTAAATAGTGGGTCTATTAGTGATGCAGAGATAAAAAGGATGCGTTCAAAGGCAATGCCAACAATATCCAAATTTGAGATTGGTATTAAAAGCACTCATGTGCAAAATTGCCATAAACTTCAAATTAATTCCACACCATTAATTTCTGAGTACTCAGAGCCACAGTGGCTTTAAGAGACAGATTTTCATTGGCAGCTGATCCAGCTGGACTCAATTACCTGCTTCATTTTTAATTTTTTTAAGCCATCAATATTTTCCTTCAGAAAAAGGGAGGGAGAATGTTGATCAGTTATCTTAGGAAGCTTTTTTCATCTAGGAGGATGACATTCTGGCTTTTCACTCCATGGCAGTACTGGTCCAGTGGGTGGAAGAGGCAGGGGAACACAGCCATCTTTCCAGAAGCTATGCCAGTCAGAGTCATGGGTTCGGACTGTGAAGAGCATCAATAAAATTAAAGTACACATCTCTCTCCTTCCAGGAGCATATGGACAAAGCTATACATGGGACAAGAATGAAAATAGATGAGAGCAAAACCCAAACAGAAAATCTTCAGTGTCCTAAACAATCATAAAGACACTCTGTTGTAAGGTATTTAACATATTATACCTAGGATAATTATTACTTACAGAATTACAAATAATTAGAATGATTATTCTAATAACATTACCCTACACTGGTTGGGCACTTAGCACATGTCAGGCACCATTCTAAGAACTTGTTTCATGTTAATTCATTTAGCCTGAGTTAGTAGATCTTTTATTACTCTCACTGTGCAGATAAGGAAAGGAAGGCACAGTGGGTTTACACAACTGGCGGGAGTCACGGGATTAGGAAGCATTTTCCCAGCATCTGTAGCAGTTGCCAAAATTCATTTCCGTTTGCCTTGCTTGAGACATTAATTTACAAACACGTTAATTACTTTGGGGTTTTTTGGTCAAAACGCAAGCCTTTTGCAACTTAAAAGTGGTTTCTCTAATTAATGGTGTTTAATCAGGAATGTATGAAAAAATAAGAAACCTCTGAAGCTCTGTAACTGCAAAACAAAAAAATCTAGTCATATTGTTGAGGAAATCATGTATCTACTAGGGTGCCTACATTCATTCATCCATTCACTTATCTTTTCAGTACACAATGGTTGAGCCCCTACAACATACTGGCAGAAAATATGATGAAAATGACAGTCTCCTGGGGGTGATGAATTGAACTTTTGATTCGATAGTCTCAAAACTTAAAAAAAAAAAAAACTAACAACATATACATTGACAAAGTATTTTAATATAGTATGTGTTCATTGTGCATTAAGTAATTTTAAATGAGGGAGACTCCAAATATTTCTTAGCTATTTGTTTCCTATAGCCAGAACAGATTGCACATTTTAGAAAGAAGGATCCATGGTAAGGGTTGAACTAACTCTTTGTGTTGACCTGGTCCAAGCACATTTCAATTCACTTCGTTCTTGCAACAACCCAACAAACAAGGTCTTACGATCATCTTCATTTTACAAGAGAAGAAACTGAGGCACAGAGAGGTTAAGTGACTTGCCCAAAGTCGCACAGCTAGCAACAACAGAGTTAGCACTCTCTGTCCAACTAAGTGGGATGAAATGTGTTGCCATGTGCTATCACACAAATTAGTCCAAGATGCAAAAAAGATGTCCTAACCTCTCCTGAAAGCAGTCAGGAAGGGCTTCCCAGAGGAAGCGTATCTTGTTTCAGATGATTGTAAAAGCCACTGTTGGAGGAAAAATGGATGAAGGCGAAATCAGTCCATGATACTCCCAAGTTCAGGACTTGTAGCCAGCCAATCAAGTGTCTCTCCATAGTCTCACCTTAATTAGAGAAAATTGGGGGTGAAACTGTAATCTGTCGTCTCACATGACAGTTTTATCGCCTGCTTAGCATTTCAAATGAAACATTTTATTGCATTTGATGTTAGTTAAACACTTAACATGTACTCTTCACGGTTACAATTCTCAATGTGTTCTGACTATATTAAGCAAATATTTAAGAAACATTCGGGCTGTTTTTCCATTTTTAAGTATTTAATCTGTAATAAACATATAGCATGTTAAAAATACATTTCATGTATGGTATGTGTTAAGTGTTAAGAATATATTTTTGAACTGCCTTATTTAAGCCTGTCAGACTTTCCATTACAACCCCCTAATTTAAGGGCTTTTTCAACCAGCCATAAAAATCTCTTCATGCTGATATTTTGGGTAAAATATCTCTCCTTCCAGGGGCCTTTTTTAGTTGTTGGTGGTTTGTTTTTTAATATTAATGCACCAAAAAATTTTCAATTTTAAAATTAGGCATCTTTTTTCATAAGATTTTAGTGCAATCTTCTTTGGTGCTTTTTAAACGGTCCACATATTAGAGGCATCTCTTTAAAAAGTCATAGACCTTACCCCAAAATTTAGGAGAGAAGTGAAAAGTGACTGAGATGGGTATTATCTACATATTAGCGATCTGTTTCAAAATTCAGGGTTAAGGATATGAAATAAAGTTGTGGATACTTTCCACACCCCGGTCCCAGAAATCTTCATAGGCATATCATGATGTATCTATTTTAGTTTAGCATATTAGAGTTAAGTGAGTAAATTTCACATCCCGTCTCTTAAACCTGCCCTTCAAGATGCTGGAAGGTATGAGGACTTTTTTCATAATTACCCCTATTGTACATAAAGGCATGTTAAGCTGGGGTGAGGTTAAGTGATTTGTCCAAATCACATAGCTGGTTATTCTTGAAACTGGAATTTAAACTCAGATTCCCTTGCTTATTCTGCATTACTTTGGCCCACACTTTACAAGAGATGGAGTCCACTGTGACTTAGTGTTTCCATTTGATTATTTTTTTTTTTAGTTCAGTGAAAAAAAAAATTCTTCACTAAGTAAAATTCAACTCACTGGTGCAGCTAAATAAGTAAATATTTTCCGACATTACTCTCCATTTTTGGAGTCAAGATCATACAAAGAAACAAACTCAAGAGAATTTTCTCCCCTTTATTCAAGTCATTTAGCCCATGACCTAAAGTTGGAGATATTCTTCACAGCACAGTGTAACATCTTCTCTAACTACCTACAGGTGGTTTTAAAAGTTTATGTATCCATCTTACTCATTTACATTAGAGATTCTTCGAAAGCTAGGGCTTGTCATGAGATGCTGGGCTGGATGAAGCACAAGCTGGAACCAAGACTGCTGGGAGAAATATCAGTAACCTCAGATATGCAGATGACACCACCCTTATGGCAGAAAGCAAAGAGGAACTAGATAGTCTCTTGATGAAAGTGAAAAGGAGAGTGAAAGAGTTGGGTTAAAACTCAAAATTCAAAAAACAAAGATCATGGCATCTAGTTCCCTCACTTCATGGCAAACAGATGAGTAAACAGTGGAAGCAGTGACAGAGTTTATCTTGGGAGGGCTCCAAAACTCCAAAGCCCATCATCACTGCAGATGATGACTGCAGCCATAAAATTAAAAGATGCTTGCTCCTTGGAAGAAAAGCTATGGCAAACCTAGACAGCATTTTAAAAAGCAGAGACATGAGTTTGCCGACAAAGATCCACCTCGTCAAAGCTAAGGTTTTTCTAGTAGTCATGTATGGATTTGAGAGTTGGACTATAAAGCTGAGCACAGAAGAATTGATGCTTTTAAACTGTAGCGTGGGAGAAGACTCTTGAGAGTCCCATGGAGAGAAAAAAGATCAACCAGTTCTAAAGGAAGTCAGTCCTGAATATTCATTGGAAGAACTGATGCTGACGTTGAAGCTCCAATACTTTGGCCACCTGATGAGAACTGACTCATTGGAAAAGACCCTGATGCTAGGAAAGATTGAAAGCAGGATGAGAAGGGGACGACAAAGGATGAGGCGGTTGGATGGCATCACTGACTCAATGGATATGCGTTTAAGCAAGCTTCAGGAGATGGTGATGGACAGGGAAGCCTGGCATTCTGCAGTCCATAGGACTGCAAAGAGTAGGACTCGACTGAAGGACTGAACTGAACTGAACTGAGGGCTTGTTATATTTGTCTTTGTGACTTCCTCTCTCTTATCTATACCTGTCCATTACCTAGCTCACTGCCTGGCATGTTACAGGGGTTCATTAAATGTTCACCAATGGAAATATTACAGTAGACCTTCACAGAAAGAACTGACCTGACACTTCTATTATTTCATGAGACGTTTATTTTCTTGAGATGGAGCCAGCACAGTTAGCCAGACTAGCATTTCTCAAAGTGCATTCTTTGCTTCACCAGCTTCACAAGACTCTACGTGATAGAAAAGATCCCATGAACAGGTAAATTTGAGAAATCCTCCCTTCACAGATAAGAAATGTCCTGGGAGCTCCCTGAATATGATTGCCCTGGTGTCCTGACATCACCTCTGGGGCAGGTTGACCTTGAGGAGCCAATAGTCTCAGATGTCACCAGGGTCCCCCACTTGCTGCAGGAGGAGCCCAGCCCTCCCCACCTCAGTGATCGTGTGCTAGAGTCTAGTGTGCTAGTTCATCCTGGAAGCTTGCCTCCTTGACCCTCACACTAGTTGGAGGCCCCCAACTTTCAGCAGTCATTAAGGTGGTATTTTGACCCTCATATGTCATAGTCCTTACTTTTCAGTTCTCCATGTATTCAGAACCTAAATGGAGATGAAATTCTATTTATTTTTGGTACCCAACAGAGAAAAAAATACCGAACATCCTCTGCTGTCAATTACTTTTCCTTCAAACCCATAGTCCTTCCAAGTGTACCAAAAATATCCTCAGGCCTTCAGAGTAATTATATTTATGATCATTCATTTTTTCATTAGTCTAGAGCAAATATTGTGGGAAGTCAAAAAAGACGATGTTCCAAAGTCAACCTCAAGTTTGGAATCGCAAGAAAGAACCACAGATGAAAATGGAATTGGAATCAACTGAACCCTGGATACTCTCTCTAATGAGTGCTCTGTACAGGAACCACTTATTATACTGTCTCAATATACAGTCTTAAGAAGTTAGGTGGGCTGGACCTAAAATCATACCTAGGAGACTTTAGCCGCAGAGGAAAGGAATGCTCCAGGACCCAAGAAGAGAAACCAAAATTCAACAGAGACATCGACAACAGTGTGGAATGTTTGAATGTCAATTTCTAATTCAGACATAATGTCAAATAGTAAAAATGTCCTGACTTAATTCATTGGCTCAACAAATATTTACTGAGTGCCTGTTATATGCCAAGCACTGCTGGAGGCATGAGAAATGTAGTAGCGAGTCGAAGACCAAAACCCTTGCCTTCATGAAGCTTGCCACCTAATGGGAAAAAAATGGATGATTAAAATGAAATTAGTAAGATATGTGGAATGTTAGGAAGCTTGCAACTATAAGAAAAATAAAGAAGGTATGAGAGATAGCAAATATAGGGGTATTCGATAAGGGATGAAATTGCGATTTCAAATAGATGAGTAGGGAAAATCTAATTGAACATATGACATTAGAGAACAAATATGTGGACAACCAAGCAGGAAGGAAAGAAGAGGTAGGATGAATTGGGCAATTGGGATTGATATATACACTATTAATATGATGTATAAATAGATAACTAAGGGGAACCTAGTGTAAAGCACAGGGACCTCTACTCAGTGCTCTGTGGTGACCTAGATGGGAAGGAAATCCAAAAGAGGAGGGATATATGTATACATAGAGCTGATTCACTGCTACATAGTAAAAACTAACACAAATTGTAAAGCAACTATTCTCTAGTAAAAATTTATAAAACAACAATATCTTGAAAAATATATAGAAAACTATAAAACACTGATGAAAGAAATCAAAGAGGACACAAACAGATGGAGAAATGTGCCGTGTTCGTGGATTGGAAGAATCATTATAGTGAAAATGAGTATACTACCCAAAGCAATCTATAGATTCAATGCAATTCCTATCAAGCTACCAGAGGTCTTTTTAAGAAAATTAGAACAAATAATTTCACAATTTGTATGGAAATACAAAAAACCTCGTATAGCCAAAGCAATCTTGAGAAAGAAGAATGGAACTGGAGGAATCAACCTACCTGACTTTAGGCTATACTACAAATCCACAGTCATTAAGACAGTATGGTACTGGCACAAAGACAGAAATATAGATCAATGGAACAAAATAGAAAGCCCAGAGATAAATCCACACATCTATGGACACTTTATCTTTGACAAAGGAGGCAAGAATATACAATGGAGAAAAGACAACCTCTTTAACAAGTGGTGCTGGGAAAACTGGACAGCCACTTGTAAAAGAATGAAACTAGAACACTTTCTAACACCATACACAAAGATAAACTCAAAATGGATCAAAGATCTAAGCATAAGACCAGAAACTATAAAACTCCTAGAGGATAACATTGGCAAAACACTCTCTGACATAAACCAAAGCGGGATCCTACATGACCCACCTCCCAGAATATTGGAAATAAAAGCACGAATAAACAAATGGGACCTAATTAAAATTAAAAGCTTCTGCACAACAAAGGAAACTATAAGCAGGGTGAAAAGACAGCCTTCAGAAGGGGAGAAAATAATAGCCAATGAAGCAACGGACAAACAATTAATCTCAAAAATATAGAAGCAACACCTGCAGCTCCATTCTAGGAAAATAAACGACCCAATCAAAAAGTGGGCCAAAGAACTTGACAGACATTTCTCCAAAGAAGACATAGAAATGGCTAACAAACACATGAAAAGATGCTCAACATCACTCATTATCAGAGAAATGCAAATAAAGACCACAATGAGATATCACTTTACACCACTCAGAATGGCTGCAATCCAAAAATCTACAAGTAATAAATACTGGAGAGGATGTGGAGAAAAGGGAACTCTCTTACACTGTTGGTGGGATTGCAAACTAGTACAGCCACTATGGAAAACAGTGTGGAGGTTCCTTAAAAAACTGCAAATAAACCTGCCATATGACCCAGCAATCCCACTACTGGGCATATACACTGAGGAAACCAGAATTGAAAGAGCCACGTGTACCCCAATGTTCATCGCTGCTTTGTTTACAATAGCCAGGACATGGAAGCAACCTAGATGCCCATCAACTGACAAATGGATAAGAAAGCTGTGGTACATATACACAATGGAATATTACTCAGCATTAAAAAAAAATTCATTTGAATCAGTTCTACTCAGGTGGATGAAATTGGAGCCCATTATCCAGAGTGAAGTAAGCCAGAAAGAAAAACAACAATACAGTATATTAACGCATATATATGGAATTTAGAAAGACGGTAATGAGAACCCAGCATGCGAGACAGCAAAAGGAACGCAGATGTATAGAACAGACTCGTGGACTCTGTGGATGAGGGTAAGGGTGGAATGATATGGGAGAATGGCATTGAAACATGTTAATTATCATATGTGTAATCAATCGCCAGCCCAGGATTGATGCTCGGGGCTGGTGCAACAAGATTTCCCGGAGGGAGGGAGGAGGGAGGGGGGTTCTGGAGGGGGAGCATATGTAAACCCATGGTGATATCATGTCATTGTAAGCCAAAAGTAATAAAAAAAATAAAATAAAATAAAGCAGTTATCTCTCAAAAAAAAAAGAAAAATATGAAGGTAAGAATTAAAAATCATTCCCAGCAAAGGGGCCAGAAAGTAGAGATGTCATGAGGAGTATACTTGGCATGTTTGGTATATAGAGGGTGGCTGCCATAACAAAATATCATGGACTGAGTGCCTTAAACAATAGGAATTTATTTCCTCATAGTTCTGGAGGCTAGAAGTTCAAGATCAAGGTGCCAGCAGATTTAATTTCTGAAGAGAGTTTTCTTCCTGGCTTGCAGACAGCGCCTTCTCACTATATCCACACATGGCAGGCTCTCTGGTGTCTCTTCTGGAAATGGCACTAATTCCATCACAAGGGACCTCATCTAAACCTAGTTACCATCTAAAGACTCCTCTGCCAAATACCATTACATTGAGGGGTTGGGGCTTCAACACACATAACTCTTGGGGAGCATAATTCAGCCCATAGCAGGAGACTAATACAGTTGGAGCTGATGAGGCCAGTCATTAAAATCACTCCCTTGAAGTCACCATCAATCCTTACCCATCTCACTATATTTGGTCCTCATCTGGCAAAACCTCAGCCCAGGTTCTGTCTGGCTCTCCCCTTTCTCAGTGGCTGGATAAAACCACAGAATCACGTCCTCTGAACTCACTTTAGCTGCTGGCCCCAGTCACCTGGGGATCGCAGTACATTTCCCCACCATCCACTGCCTGCCCTCCCACATTTCCTATCTTCTCCTTCCCCCCCCGCCCCAAAATCCCAATACCTTCTCCCTTCCTCACTCTCTGGCATCCTACCTCATGGAGAAAATAAAAGCAGTCAGAAGAGAATTGTGTACATTCCCTCCTCCCACCACATCTACACAATCCCAGCATCGGCCATTAGGGATAAACAGTCTCCGGCTAGTCTGCTCCTCTTGAGTCTGAATCTCATCCTTCTAGGATCCTCTAACAAGGACATCCTCTAGCAAGCTGGCTTAAAACTCAACATTCAGCCATGTATGGATGTGAGAGTTGGACCATAAAGAAAGCTGAGCACCAAAGAATTGATGCTTTCGAACTGTGATGTTGGAGAAGATTCTTGGCAGTTTCTTGGATCCAGGAGGTCAAACCAGTCCATCCTAAAGGAAATCAGTCCTGAATATTCGTTGGAAGGACTGATGCTGAAGCCGAAGCTCCAACACTTTGGCTACCTGATGTGAAGAACTGACTCATTGGAAAAGACCCTGATGCTGGGAAAGATTGAAGGCAGGAGGAGAAGGGGACGACAGAGGATGAGATGGTTGAATGGCATCACCAACTCAATGGATACGAGTTTGAGCAAGCTCTAGGAGTTTTTGATGGACAGGAAAAAATGGTGTGCTGCAGTCCATGGGCTGCAAAGAGTTGGACACAGCTGAGCCACTTATTTGAACTGAACTGAGCAAGAACATCACTCTAGCAAGTCCTTTCCTCTCTTCCACATCATCAAAGCCTTGTCTTTATTGGCTTATTCCCATTGACTTCAAATCCCTCCATAGGCTTCCTTTTTCTAACCAAAAGAAAACCAGCCTTGAATTTACTTTCTCTCTTTTCATACTTTGACTTCAGTTCTCTGCTCATCTTTAGAGCAAAACCCTTTAAAGAGGTGTCTGTGCTCGCTGTTTCTAGGTTCTCTACTTCTGTTATCTTTTTTTAATTTTATTTTTAATTGGAGGATAATTACTTTACAATATTGTGGTGGCTTACGGAGAGCAGTGTGGAGATTCTCTTATAAACTAGGAATAAACTGTCATATGATGTAGCAATCCCACTACTGCCCATATACCCTCAGGAAATAATCATTGAAATAGACATGCATACCTCAATGTTTATTCTGTTAGCTTTTTCTTTTTTGCATTTTATTTTTTTTATTAGTTTTGCCATACAATGACATGATATCGCCATGGGTTTACATACACTCCCCCTCCAGAACCCCCCTCCCTCCTCCTTCCCTCCTCCCTCCCCCTGGGAAGTCTCGGTGCACCAGCCCCGAGCATCAATCCTGGGCTGGCGATTGATTTCACATATGGTAATTAACATGTTTCAATGCCATTCTCCCATTTCATCCTGCCCTTGCCCTCATCCACAGAGTCCACGAGTCTGTTCTGTACATCTGCTTTCCTTTTGCTGTCTCGCATGCTGGGTTCTCATTACCGTCTTCCTAAATTCCATATATATGCGTTAATATACTGTATTGTTGTTTTTGCTTCTGGCTTACTTCACTCTGGATAATGGGCTCCAGTTCCGTCCACCTGAGTAGAACTGATTCAAATGAATTTTTTTTCTAATGCTGAGTAATATTCCATTGTGTATACGTACCACAGCTTTCTTATCCATTCGTCAGTTGATGGGCATCTAGGTTGCTTCCATGTCCTGGCTATTGTAAACAAAGCAGCGATGAACATTGGGGTACACGTGGCTCTTTCAATTCTGGTTTCCTCAGTGTATATGCCCAGCAGTGGGATTGCTGGGTCATCTGTTAGCTTTTTTATGACCATTCATAGTGTCTCCTATTTATAATTTGTAATAATTTATAAATCACACACAGAAAACTTCACTTTTGGGGGGTGCCTTTCTCAGAGTTCTGACATATGGGGATAACTGTATAACTATTACCATATCAAGATATAGAATAGCTCCATCACCCCCCAAAATTCCATCATTCCCCTTTGCACTCATCTCTCCCCTCTGCCCCTAGGCTAGCAACCAGTGATCTGTCTCTATAGACATACCTTTTTTAGAATTTTGTATAAATAGAATCCAATTTGTACTCTTTTGAGTATGTCTTCGTAGTCTTTCCTGGAGGAGGAAATGGCAACCCACCCCAGCATCCTTGCCTAGAGAATCCCATGGACAGAGGAGCCTGGCGGGCTACAGCCCCTGGGGTTTCAAAAGTCAGACAGGACTGAGCGACACACTGCACAGTCCTTACTCTGGTCCACTTTCACCCCGACCCTCTCTCCAAATACAACCTGTTGGAGGGCCATCTGTTCTCCTCAGTGTTAGATCTGATGCTCAAACCTCGGTCCTTGCCTTTCCTGACCCATCCACAGCACTGGGCACTCCCGTCTTCCGGAGCCATCTTCCTTCCCTGCCTCCCAGTGTCCAAACTCCTGTGACTTCCTCCTCCCTCACCAACTGCAGCGCCCTGGCCTCATTTGCTGTCTCTTTTATTTCTTTATATTGGAGTGTATGTGCTTGACAACATCATGTTAGTTTCTGCTGTACAGCAAAGTGAATCAGCCATACATATACACACGTCCCCTCTTTTCTAGATTCCCTCCCCGTTGAGATCACCACCAGCACTGGGTAGAGTTCCCTGTGCTACACAGTAGCTCATCCTCCGTTATCTGTTTCATACATAGTAGTGTACATATGTCAGTCCTGACCGCCCAGGGCAACCCATCTCCCTTCCCCGCTTGGTAATCTTGTTCGTTTTCTATGTCTCTGACTCTATTTATGCTTTGCAAAAAAAATACATTTGTACCATTTTTCTAGATTTCACATATAATCAGTATTATACAATATTTGTCTTTCTCTTTCTAAATTACTTCACTCTATACGAAAATCTCTAGGTCCATTCATTTTTCTGCAAATATATATATATATACACATACACACACACACACCCCATTTTCTTCATCCATTCTTCCGCTGATGGACATTTAGGTTTCTTCCATGTCCTGGCTATTGTAAATAGTGCTGCAGTGAGCAGTGGACTGCATGCATCATTTTAAATTATAGTTTTTTTCCTGATATATGTCCAGGAGTGAGATTGCTGGATAATATAATAATATCTATTTTTGCTGCCTCCACTGTATCTCCCCAACTTCTTCACTTTGGGAAAGAACCAGGATTCATTCAAAGTTGCTTTTCTCTGCTCTACTTCCATCCAGATTCACAGCTTTAACCTAAACTTGATGACATCAAACTGTATGTCTCTAGTTTAGACTAATTCCCTTAACTCTAGACTACTTATCCAACCACCCTCTAACATATATCCTAATCTTTCTAGCTGACCATCTTCCCACCCATCTACCTATGTTTTAGATCCAACACTTCCATAATTGAGGCCCTGTGGTACCTCGATGTCCATGTCCCCTCTCTTCCTTTTACAGCCCTTTTCACCTCACTTGATGTCAACTCCGTTCTTTCAGTGGGAAAGCCTTGGATCCATCCTTAACTCATCTCTTTTGTTCACACACATGACTGTCAATCTTGAATAGAGACTGTTGGCTGCGTAAATACCAAGCTGCCTTTGCCTGAAATGTAATGTGGCAATATCACTATTCACAAAAATGGATTCTTTATCAAGAGCTTTTACAGTGATATTTGTACACTGAATATTCACACTGTAAAATGAGACTTACTGTAAGTTGTTGGAGAAGACTCTTGAGAGTCCCTTGGACAGCTAGGAGATTCAATCAGTCCATCCTAAAAGAAATCAGTCCTGAATATTCTTTGGAAGGACTGATGCTGAAGCTGAAGCTCCAATATTTTGGCCACCTGATGCGAAGAACTGACTCATTGGAAAAGACCCTGATGCTGGGAAAGATTGAAGGTGGGAGGAAAAGGGGACGACAGAGGATGAGGTGGTTGGGTGGCATCACCGCCTCGATGGACATGAGTTTGAGTAAACTCTGGGAGTTGGTGATGGACAGGGAGGCCTGGCGTGCTGCAGTCCATGGGGCCACAAAGAGTCAGACACGGCTGAGCGACTGAACTGACCGGAACTGAAGGTGAGACTGAATATCCAGAATCTGATCCTTTCTCATCATCTCCTCTGCTGATGCCACTGTCTCTCAGTTGGATTGTTGCAGTGGTCCCTGAATCAGTCTCTACTTTCTTTTCTCAACATTGTAACTACATCATGTCCATCTCTACTCAGAACCGTCTAGAGACTCCAGGTCACTTAATACCTGTCAAAGCCCTTAGTGAGCTGCAGTGCCTATAGGACCAGCTCGCTTCATTCCTGTGACTCGCTCAGACCACCTGGCCCCACTGGCCTCCTTGTAGCCTCTCAAACACACCAGGCATATGCATAGGCACCACAGGCCATTTGCACATGCTGTTCATTCCTCCTGATATGCTCATTTTCCAGATGTTTTCCACCTTCTTCTAGACTTTTTTAAAATAATATCCTGTTAAGTGAGGACATCTGCTATGGTCTGAATGTTTGTGCCCTTCTAAAGTGGATATGTTGTAATCTTAACCATGTGATAGTATTGGGAGGTCGGACCTTTGGGAGAAGCTTAGGACATGAGAGTGGGGCCTCATGAATAGAATCAGGGGTCTTGAAAAGGCCCTGGGGGATATAAGAAGTCTGTGACCCAGAAGAAGTCCCTCATCCTTTCCTGCCATCACCTTGATCTTGAACATCCAATCTCCAGCAGTATGAGAAACAAGTTCCTCTTATTCATAAGTGACCCAATTTCTAGTATTTTGTTATAGCAGCCCAAACAGATTAACATAATGTTACTAATTATTCCATGTACAATTTTGGCAACGCTTCACCATTAATTGGAGTAGGAAATGAAAACCCTCTCCAGTATTGTTGCCTGGAAAATTCCATGGACAGAGGAGCCTGGTGTGCTACAGACCATGGAGTCAGAAAGAGTCAGACACAACTAAACACGCACACACACGCACCCTTAATACTCCCTATCTTCCTTCTCTGGTTTATTTTTCTCCATCTCATTTCTTATTTTCTAAGCTTCCCTGGTGGCTCATATGGTAAAGAATCTGCCTGCAATGAAGGAGACCTGGTTTCAATCCCTGGGTTGGGAAGATCCAGGAAGAAGGAAATGGCAACTCACTTCAGTATTCTTGCCTAGAGAATTTCATGGAGAGAGGAAGAGCCTGGCGGACTATAGTCCATGGTGTCACAAGGAGTTGGACACACCGGGCAAGTAACACACACAGAATATTGTGTATTGTTGTTGTTCAGTCATCCAGTCATCTCCAACTCTTCCTGACCCCATGGACTGCAGCACGCCAGGTCTCCATGTCCCTCACCATCTCCCGAAGTTCGCCCAAGTTCATATCTATTGCATCGGTGATGCCACCAGCCATTTCATCCTCTGACACCCTCTTCTCCTTCTGCCCTCAGTCTTTCCCAGCAACAAGGACTTTTCCAATGAGTCAGCTGTTCGAGTCAGGTGATCAAAATACTGGAGCTTCAGCTTCATCATCAGTCCTTCCAACAAGTATTCAGAATTAATTTCCCTTAAGATTGACTGGTTTGATTTCTTTGCTGTCCAAGGGACTTTCAGAAGTCTTCTCCAGCACCACAGTTTGAAGGCATAATTTTTTTTGGCATTCTGCCTTCTTTAGGGTCCAGCTCTCACAACCGTATGTAACCACTGGGAAGACTGTAGCCTTGACTATACGGACCTTTGTCAGCAGAGTATATTTATTAATTTATTTTTCTGTCTCTCTCTTCCAATTAGGTCATGAGAGCCTTGGCTTTTGTCTGTTTTATTCCCTGCTGTTTCATCAGAATCAAACAGGGACCTCCTCCATCTACAGCCCTGCAGTGTATTGCACCAGTGAGAAATTCATTGGCTGGACTTTCCAAGACTTTGACACTGACCTCTGGGGGAATCTGTCTCTTGGTCAAATTGTGAGAGTGGACATGTCTCCCTTAGCTCAGGACCCTTCTTTGACCCCATCCACATTTCCCAGCAGCTGGCCTATGTGCGTCCACTTAGGCTTGCTTTTTTTCCTCTGTTTTACCTTCTTTTATGGTTTTCAGTAGGTTTTAAGGAAAAGACTAGACATAGAAATGCTCTTTTTAATCTGCCTAATTTTACAGGCAGTCATATTTCTGTTTTAAAAGTATGTGAATGAATCCTCTTTATGATCCTTAAGCATAAAATAAATAAATTCCTATATATATTGCTGATTACAATATAACATAGTGAACTTTCAAAACTTTGTTGTTCAGGATCACCTGGAAGACTTGTTAAAGCACAGATATCAAGTCATGCCTATAGTTTTTCATTCCTGTAGAATGATGCCCTTGGACTATATGACCTCATTGCAATTATAAGTATGGATGTGTATTTCCATGTGTTCTTTCAGACTCTTTTGTCTTTTGTATAAGATATTTTTTTAGGAAGTATTCATGCTAAAAGTGATAGCCAACTAATGAACATAAGAAAGGTATCATGTAGGTAAACTTGAACTCTTTGGGGTAAATGCTGAGTTTTAGTGCCACTCTCTCAGAGCTTTTCTGCTCCCCACCTCTCAGTATAGATGGATGCCTAGGAACCTTTGTAAACTATGAAAGCAGGAGAGATGTGTCTGCGCTCTGTGTTACCACCCTTCGTAGACTAACTTCTGGTTTAAGGGGAGTTCAAACTTTCTGGTTCAAGGTTATTTTAAATTCTAACCCCTGGCTTCTGCCTTCAGAGCTTCTGCAGGGGAAATTCCTGCTGCAACCCACTCCAGTATTCTCGCCTGGAAAATCCCATGGACGGAGGAGCCTGGTAGGCTGCAGTCCATGGGATTGCAAAGAGTTGGACATGACTGAGCAACTTCCCTGTTTCACTTTTCTCTGGGGTGACTGCCCTGGGAAGCTCTGCCACCCTCCCCTGGTAGCAGACTCTCCATTTCTGTCCACGCTGGCAAGCTGGACCCTCTGACCCCAATGCCGTATCTACTCTGCTGGGTTGTCTGGGCTCTCCCATCCTACAGCTCCTATGGAGCCCCATGCTCACACCTACAAGAATCCCTAGTCTCTCTCACTTCTCCCCACCATCACCGTCTTGCAGAGGGTCACCGTGGAACTTCCAGAATTCCTTCATGTCACCTGAAGTCAAATGTGCCACCCACAGTCCCCTCCGCCCTCAGCCAAGCCCTACTCTTGCTTGACTGCAGTTACTTTTCATGCATGTTGGATGCTTAAACACTCTCCTTCCAGAAGCTCAAATGGAAATTGAAACAAACCCTCTGCCTTTTGAGCTTCTCCCTCAGCCTAACTGATTCATCCAGCGTGATCACCAATATGAGTGGAGATTCAGAGAGTGCACACTCTTATCTGCTTTCAACAAGCCCAGGGAGTATCTTCATCCTCTCCTCTTGCCTCTTCTCCCCACATCAGCATAGCTTTTCTCTTCCTTTGAAAACAATTTAGGGCTTCCCTGCCCAATGCAAGAAATGTAAGGGACACAGGTTCAATCCCTGGGTTGGGAGGATTCCCTGGAGGAGAACATGGCAACCTACTCCAGTATCCTTGTCTGGAGAATCCCATGGACAGAGAAGACTGGAGGACTACAGTCCACAGGGCTGCAAAGAGTTGGAGACCACTGAGCGTGCACGTTGAAACAAACTTACATATTCTTTCCTGCCTTCTCTACATGATGGCTAAGGGCAAATATAGCTCAGACACTCAGCCTTGTTATTTTATATGTCAATGGAAGTTTAGGGAATTTATAGTAAAGGAAAGAAAAAATCTCTCTCCATGAAAGGTAGGCTGTCAAGACTATTATCTCTCTGTGCACTTTAAAAAAATCTAGTATGAAACTCAAAATTGAGCAATGAATTCTTTGTTCTAGTTGGTAGCCACAATCTCCCCAAAGCAATGAATGGCATTGATTCATTGAGAGGAGGGAATTGCTAGGCAACATAGTTTATGGGGAAGGAAAAATACCTTGTTGTAATATTTTTTGAAAATATTATCCCTGCTAGAGGCATAGGAAAGTATACCTGAAAAGAAGAAACAGCGAAATCCCAGTGAGGGAGCAATAGAAAGTTTTAACTGTGGCTGATGCCAGTGGGGAGGCCACAGAAGATGAAGAAAACATAAACTCAGGAGGAGGTGAATGCAATGGATGAAAACTCTGAAAAGTGGAATTCAGAATGGAATTTGTTCTCTTCTTGCCAAAAAAAGACTCAGAAACCAGAAATCCCAGAAAATCTCCTTCAATACGGTGCTGAAAGAACATATGATACTTTGTGGAAGCAATAAGCAGGAGGTACTATCAATATGAAAAGCATCTCCCTAAGGAAACTGGAATGCCTGAGCAATGAGTACAACTATAAAGAATCAGCCATTAAGAACCCCCAAAATCAGAAAGAAACTTGGCAAAATGGAAACCTCTGAGGCCAAATGACACCCTGTAACTCTTATTTGACTATGCAGTTTATGAATGTTTGCATACATGCAATGGAAAAAGGAAGTTGAGGGTATTTCATCATCATATCTAGTCTATATATTCAAGGCTAATTCTGTATTTTCTCAGCTGATGTTTAATCTTTTAACATGTGGGCTTTCCAGTGCCTTTGGGGCATAGCAGGTCTTCTCAGGGGAGCCAGCAGGCCTGTTTCTTGGAACTCTATAGGTGTGAAAGTAGCATGATGCATTCAAAAGCAGGATTTTAACCTTATCCATCTTTGGACCCAACTTGGTGCCAATGAAATGGCAGGTACTCAGTAAATGCTTCCATGAAGAAAATCACATCATTGGCAAGTCTGTGTAATAAATAGCTTACCACATGTTAAAGGAATAAATTCACAGGATCTGGTCATTAAAAAAAAAAAAAAACTTAAGGATTCATCTAGAGAATTCAGGGACTTCATTTTAAAGACAAGAAAACTGATGCCTAGAGAATTTAGGAGACTTTTATTCAAGACCTCCCTGGAAAGTAGTTATAGAATTGAGATTGGAGCCCAACTTCTTGATTCTTGTTTTTATGCTCTTTCACCTCATTGTTTGGCAATGTCGATTTTTTTTTTTATGATTTGGGTATGACGAGACCACAACTGCCATCGTAAAGATAGTCTGAGGCAGTCACAGATCTGAAGAAGAGGGTCATGCCGAGTATAGGAGGCCTCCAGGGGGCCACCAGCTTCGGTCAGGAGACAGAGAAACACATGAAAGAGCCTGTATTGTGATTTCTATAGAAACAAACAGGTGAGACAGAGTAAGCAGGTTTAGGATTGACCTGGGTCATAGATGCTGTCCCTCGTTGTCTGGACCTGGCTCTGGACTGAGTAGGCAGGTAGATGATGGACCAGAGTGTGAGACTCTATAGAGGAGGTGACTGGGGATACCTGCTCTAGATCGGTCAATTTACATATGAAAGATGCCCTCCCAAGAGAGTTGTTTCCTATATCTAGGAATGTTAACCCTGGGAGGGCGGTCCCTCCAGGGTCCAAGCCTCAGTGTCAAAGCATCAAAATACAGAAAGAAAAAGACCCACTTCATACAGTCTTCACACTGAGATCATACGTCTTCACTGCATTAAAAAGCTTAACTTGGACTCTGGGAATTTATCTACCATCACTTCAATACTGTGCAATGAATTAATTAGAAAAGGGGGCATCCACGCGAACTTCTTGAGGATTCTCGGTCCTCAGAGTTATGAAAAATGGCTTTTGGATCATAATCTAGACAATCTTTTCTGATTATTTATCTAAAACTAAAAGCAGGAAATGATTCATTTGATTTCTGCCAATCCTGGAGTGTTGCCACTTTCGACTCAGGAAGAGCCGGCTTCCCTTGGCAGTCCTCACTTGTAGGATGATGAATGAAGTTCTATGTTTGGTGCGAGCTAAAATTTTATAGGGTCTAAAAAAGCAATTTATACATGCTTCAGGAGGTGGCTATATTTTTTCTTTTTTAGATAGCTCTTAGTCACAGCAGGGCACTCAGTATACATATATCACATCTAGAGATCGTGTTACAGGCAGAATGTAGCTTTGCCCTGTGTGTTGATAAACATGTTCCCAGCTTCCACAACACTTATGTATGTACAGAATGCAGTGAATACGTATTAGCTGAATTCTGAATGTTCCCAGGTATTTTTCACATGTCAAGAACCCATGACTCTCAATGGGATATTGTGAGAAAGAGAAATAGTCAGCCTAACAAAACATTTCATTGGTTCCAAGAGTCAGTGCTGTCATTCACAAACAAGCAAAGCCAATTCTCTTTCCTTGGAAATTTCAGGCATGGGTCTTGCATGCTGCCAATAAGTCATCTAAGTCGTCAGGGGTCAATGCTAACTCAAAGAACAGTGGCCATGGGCCAAACCAACCACTTATTGTAAGTGATGAACACTCTGAGCACTTGCAGCCCACAAGCCTCCTTCATACTGCATTTTACTGGGAGTTTTCTGGTTTATTTTCTCTCTTTTATGTATATAAAATGTCTTGGAATATCCAATCAGTGGTCTCCTTGCTCAGTCAAGCTTTAAGATAGTCTCTAAATTATCTTCTTGGTTTCTATCATAACAGTGGTTTTCTCATCCCCTTTCTCTTTGTGGTTCTGAAGGCATGTCATCACAAAGGACTGCAAGAAAATCTGAAGATGAAGAGTTGAGGACAGGTTCTGCCATATACTGGGCGAGGGGCCTCAAGCAAGAGTTGCTTTGCCTCTTGCATTCTTCATTTGTAACATCAGAAACATAATATTTATCCCCTTTTAAAAGGATTATGTAATAAAATGAGGTGAGGCTCATGATTACTTTTACTAAAAATATAGCCTATAAAATATGTACTTAGAGAAGTATTTGAATTTGCTGCTAAAAGTTCATTTAATGCATATCCTTTTCTTTCTGGGCTGTCAACCACACGCCATGGCATAGACTGTCTTGGACTTAGCTGTGACCATTATTACTAACTCACTATTTGAGATTACTAACTTACAACTAAGTTATAGACAAGGGACTATAAGAGAAAGTGTCATAGCTACTTCCATGTCTTCTAGTAAGAAGTTCCCTTAAAGATCTTCCAGCAGTTTTTATTCAAGCCAACACTCCTGGAAGCCCTGGATCAGAGATGGCAGAGCCACAAGATGGCAGGAGCCTCTGAATCATCACTGGGAGGAGAGACCTTCCAGTCAGAAGCACTCATCTGAGCTTTATATAAAGGAGAAGAAACAAATGATTGTGCCAACCTATTGACGATTTCTCTATTACATCACATAACCTACATTAATTAATATGCAACATTTTTTTTGTTCATGTACAAAAAATATTTTAAAATATAATCAGAAAGAAATGTTTTCAGTGTGTTTAGGGACTACAAGTCTATTTTCATTTTCTTAATCATCTCCTTACTTTGGATTTTTCAAATCTTCTCTAAGGAATTTACATGCATGCTCAGTTGCTCAGTTATGTCCAACTCTTTGCAACCCCATGGACAGTAGCCTGCCAGGTTCCTCTGAGCAGGTTCTGTTGCCATTTCCTCCTTCAAGGGATCTTCCCATTCCAGGGGTCAAACCCATGTGTCCTGCATCTCCTGCATTAATCAGCAGATTCTTTACCACTAAGCCATGTGGGAAGCCCATCTAAGGAACCTATGCTGATTTTATAATTTAAGAAATTACTTAAAGGAAGAGAAATTTTTTAAAAAGTACGATGCCATAAGGATAAAAGAAAATAACCATCCTAATCTGGTCATCATCTAGGCAGATGTGTCTTCATTTCCCTTTTAATTAACAAATACAGCCGTATATCCACCCTATGTCAAGCATTGTTCCTAGCTCCTGAGACACTAAGATTAATAAAATACCATCCCAATGGACCTCAAAGAATCTACAGCTTATCAAGAATCATAAACCATAGTGACAAATCCAGGTACTTTGGGCACACACGGAAAAGGGACTGAACCAAAACCAGTGCAATTTAGGTATCACTTTCTAGATAGAGGGATGCCTGCCCTAAGCTATAAACAAAATAAGGTAGGAAAAAAATCATATAAACAGGAACAGGAATGAGAAACAGTATGACATGTGCTGAGCCGTTAGCTATGTGCTGTACATGCTTAGTTGCTCAGTCGTGTCCGACTCTTTGTGACCCTATAGACTGTAGCCCGCCAGACTCCGCTGTCCATGGGGATTCTCCAGGCAAGAACACTGGAGTGAGTTGCAGTTAGCTATAACCCCAGTCTAAAATTCCAGCCAAACATTTAGACCCACGAGTTTTATTTGTTTTTGTTTCTGTAGTGCTTAATACAATGCCTGGTATATAGTGAGTGTACAGTAAATATTTGTCAAATAAATAACTAAAAATGGACATTTCTGCCAAGTGGTTATCCAGGCTCTTGCTAACACATCCCATATAATAATGGCCATTTTGTGAGGCATTCCACTCCATCACTAAGCAACTCTAGCTACAGAAGAGTCCTCCTTGTATTAAGCCAACTAAAAACCCAGTTGTGCCAGAGAGTATATTTACATATGGGAACAGGTCAGCAGCGGAAAGATGGTCTTAAACGATGAGGAATAAAGGGATTAGACATGGGGAGAAGAGTGCTGGACAAGTGGCTATCTTTCCACTTGGCTCTTTTAAAAGTGATGAATATATTGCTTTATATGTGCAGGTCCACAGCCCGTTGAACTTATACGTGTGCACATACACCCACGCATGCCTTGTTGTTTGCTGTTTAGTCGCTAAGTCGTGTCCAGTTCTTTCACAACTCCATGAACAGTAACCTGCCAGATTCCTTCTGTCCATGGGGTTCTCCAGGCAAGGATATTAGAGTGGGTTGCCATTTCCTTCTCCAGGGGATCTTCCCTGCCCAGGAATCGAACCTCTATCTCCTGCATGGGTGGACAGATTCTTTCCCTTTGAACCACAGGGAAACCCCTTATGCATGCCACAGACTCTAAAAACACCTACTGTCCTTGATCCCATTTGTTCCTTATCGTAGAAGCTCTGCTACAATTAGAAAATCTGTTTTACAGAAAAAGAAACCAAGACTAAGACCTTGATTGACTCAGTTGAGTGATGCAAGCCAGGAAAGCTGTGCTTTCCCACAGAATTGCTGGTGGAGAGAGCTTTATCCTCCCAGAATACCTTTGTTTATTGCTCCACGGGAAACTCTTGGTGGATGTTGCCACACTACATAGACTGCCTGTTCAGCAGCCAAAGTGAGCAAGCTGTGGCCTCTGTGGCTGATAAAGCTAGTCTGGATTTCCCAGGCAAGAGTAGGAGTGGGTTGCCATTTCCTACTCCAGGGGATTTTCCTGACCCAGGGATTGAACCCACATCTCTTGCATCTTCTGTGTTGACAGGTGGATTCTTTACCACTTAGCCACCTGGGAAGCCCAGTGTAGGCTCTTAAAGCAGCTCAAATTTGATTGCCCAAGGGTCTGACACTTCCAAGGACCAGAACCAGGACTGGATGGTCACGTGACTTGAGTTGTGCAAGCAGGCAGAGGTGGGGGAAGGGAGCCAGTGGGCTCCAGCTCCTGTATTCCCTGACTTCCTGGAGCCATAGTACCGTGACCACCTTCCTGCTGCTCCTCTATGGTGTCCTTCCATGTGGCATAAAGTCTCACCCCATTTCACAGTCCTGCAGTACCTTCTGGCTGAGAAAACGTAATCAGAATTAGGAAACATGGTGTTGCCTAGACATTCTGAGGAAGCAATTGTGCTACAGTCCCCAAGCCATGCCTTCCAAACAGAGTAGAAGCACAGTGTGTCTGAGAATGCACAGCCCAGTAATCACAAAACAATAAAAATGGTTCAGATTCACCATCAAGCTAAACCCTCGTACCTGCAAAGGGTGCTTGAGTTCCTTGCTGTTGTTCAGTCACTCAGTCATGTCCAACTCTTTATGACCAAATGGATTGCACCACATCAGGCTCTCCTGTCCTTCACTGTCTTCTGGAGTTTGCTCAAACTCACGTCCATTTACTCGGTGGCGCCATCCAACCATCTCTTCCTCTGTCGTCCTCCTGCCTTCAATCGTTCCCAGAATCAGGGTCTATTTTTAATGAACTGGCTCTTATCAGATGGCCAAAATACTGGGGCTTCAGCTTCAGCAACAGTTCTTCCAGTGAAGCACTTGAGTTCCTAATGGGTGCTATATCCACTATTAACCTATATCCACTGGGCTCTTCAGACATGGGATAAGAAGAGTCCAGTATCATTCTAGCCATTATGTAAATGAATAAACTGAGGCTGGAGAAATTAAATATTGTGCATTTTTAAATCAATATCACTTTACTTTTACAACATGTTATGGCTTGAGTGGTAATCTCTAAAAGCATATTGAAGACCTAACCCCTGCTTTCTCAGACTGTGACCTTATAGCAAAATAGGGTCATTAGAGATGTAATTTAAAGTAAGTTGAAGGTCATACTGGGTTTCCCAGGTGGTGCTAATGGTAAAGAATCCATCTGCCAATGCAGGAGATGTAAGAGATGGGGGTTCAATCCCTGGGTCAGGAGGACCCCCTGGAATACATGGCAGCCCACCCCAATATTCTTGCCTAGAAAATCCCATGGACAGAGGAGCCTGGTGAGCTACAGTCCACAGGGCTGCAAAGTGTATAAATGAGGTCATACTAAGGTATAGTGGGTGTCTGATCTAATAGACTGGAATCTACATAAAATAATGCCAGGTGAAGACAGAGGGATGTGCAGAGAGAAGATGGCCATATGAGGACAGAGACTGGAGTGATGCTTCCACAGTCAGTGAATACCTGGGGCCGCAGAAGCTGGAAAGCAGGGTATGATCTCACCCTGGAGGCTTCAAGGGTGCATGGCTCTGCCAATATCGTGCTATCAGACCTCTGGTCTCCAGAAGAGAGATGGCCGTGGATATCAAGAGGAGACATTCTCAGCATTGCCAAATAGCTTATCTTTGGTCAAAGAAACTGAAAACCTGACCTTTGCTCTTGAGAGCAACGGAGTTTTTTGTTAATTTGTTTGTTTGTTTGTTTTTTAACTTTAAAACTTCTTATGCTTTTTTTTTAATTGGAAGATCATTGTTTTGCAATGTTATGTTGGTTTCTGCCATACAACAATATGAATCAGCCGTAATTATACATATGGCCCCTCTCTCTTGAGCTTCCCTTCCACCACCCCCACCCCACCCCTCCAGGTCTTCACGAGCACCAGATCATAAGCTCCCTGTGTTATGCAGGAACAGTGCTGAGGTTGCTGTCTTTGAATTCTAAATAGCTTTATCTTTGGTTTTCTGTTTTGCAAGTAGAGCATGCTGGGGGAAAACAAGCTGTCCTGCAACCCTGGGATGGATTCTCAGCTGCCCGCTGGAGTCCCAAGTGCCTCCTGGCTTCTGCTTGCCAACCCCACAAGGCAGGGACTGGGCTCTGTTGGCAGGGAAAGCCCTGTTCACCACCATCACCCTCTTGTCTCAGCAGAGGCCTACCCCACAGAGTCTTCAGGGGAAGGTGGTGGCCAGCTCTGACCCAGGCTGGCAGCACCAGAACTTTCTCAGTGGATGACTCCATGAAGGACTCTCAACCACTGCCAGCCCAGGTGCTGACTGCATTCCATCATGGAGGCTTCAGCCACTGGGGGGCCACTTGTCCATTCAGGACTGAAGCACTGGACTTCCCTACCTGGGATTTTCATTTTTCCTGGAGCCCAGCAGAGTGTCACCAGCACTGGGTGAAGGAATTAGCTTTGGTTAGGAGAAAGAATGACAGGTACAAAGCCAGGACAAAGCCTGTAGTCGGGGGGTGGGGGTGGGTGGAAGCAGGACTCTGAAATTCAATAGGGTATTTATTTTTATTGAAGTATAGTTGATATACAATATTATATGTTACATGTGTGCAATGTAGTAATCACAATTTTTAAAGGTTACACTCCATTCATAATTATTTTAAAATATTTGCTATATTCCACATGTTTCTCAGTATCTCCCTTGAGCTTATTTCATATCTAACAGTTTGCATGTCTTTGTCTTCTACTCCTATGTTGCCCCTCCACCTTCTTTCTCTGCACTGGTAACCACTAGCTTGCTTCTCACATCTACAACTCCGCTTTGTTTCATTATATTCAGGAGTTTGTCATATTTTTTTAGATTCCACATACAAGTGAGATCATACAGGGTTTGTCTTTCTCTGACTTATTTCACTTAGCATAATACCATCCATATTTCTGCAAATGGCAAATTTCATTCCTTTTTAATGCTGAGTGGGCTTCCCTGGTGGCTCAGATGGTACAGAATCTGCCTGCATTGAAGGAAACCTGACTTTGACCCCTGGATTGGGCAGATTCCCTGGAGGAAAGCATGGCAACCCGCTCCAGTATTCTTCCCTAGAGAATCTCCATGGACAGAAGAGCTTGGCAGGCTACAGTCCACGGGGTCGCAAAGAGTTGGACACGACTGAGATATTCCACTGTATACCTACATTACATCTTCTTTATATATTTATCAACTGATGGACACTTAGGTTGCTTCCGTAGCTTGACAAAGGTGAGTAATGCTGCTATGAGCATTGGGATGCATGTATCTTTTCTAACTAGTGTCTTGGGGAGTTTTCTAAATGTATGCCTAGGAGTGGGATTGCTGGGTTTTATGACAGTTCTGTTTTTAGTCTTTTTAAGAAAGCTCTATACTCTTTTCCATAGTGGCTGCCTCAAGTTACATTCCCAGCAACAGTGTAGGAGGGCTCCCTTTTCTCCACATCCTAGCCAGGACGTTTTTTCGTGTTCTTTTTGATGATAGCCATTCGGACAGGTGTGCGGTGACATCTCAGTGTGGTTTTGATTTACAGGGTGGGGTGGGGTCTTGAGGTGAGAGATCAGAGGGATGCAGATGAAGCTACTCCATCTAACCCAGTTGTGACTCCTAGGATAAATACAGGAAGGAACGCACGAGAAGACTACTTCCCGAAAGTGTCTCTTATGCCGTCTCTTTTATTGCACTACCCAGGGGCAGGTTTCCAGCCAGCTTCACATTCTTAACAATGTCAGAAACTTACTTTCCACATTTAAAGGGATCGTGGTTTTTTTCCCCCTCTGAATGTTTCAAAGAATATTTGAAAACGAATCCTAGTACACCTAGGGCTTCCCTCCCTCATATATCAGATGCTCCATAAATACCCCATGGTTTTGCTGACAGATTGATTGATCCTGGATTTCCATGGGCTGAGCTCCCTTTCATATCTCCCATGGCAAGTGCCTGACCCGCAGTCCCAGGAGATGGGGGATAGAGGCTCGGCTCCTGCCTGCTCAGAGCGAGGAGGAGAAAGATGACGTAGCTCAGAATCCGGGTTCTGCAGCCAAGTCCTCCTAATCCCCCGCCCCCCCTCCTTGCCCAGCGGACCCCTCTATGAGATCACTAAACTGCCTTATGTCAGCACGGCCTGACTTATGATTCCCTCTGCGGTAATTTGCAAGAGTGGAGGACATTCATGGACACAGGGGGATTCTCACTTCAAATAAAGCATATCTTCTCTCAATTAGACATGGAAAGAAAGGGGAGCATACGTGTGAAGGGACTTGATGGCAGAGACTCAAGTCTGAAAGGACCAACCCCCAGCTCGGGGTAGCAGGGGTGCGGGGCAATGAGTCAGGCATGCTGAGCTCAGGAACTGAACAGACTCCAGACTCTCCCCGCTCCCGGAGCTGCCCCTTCGTCTTAATTAAACTCGCCTATGTCCCCACATGGAAGGAGTGAAGGGGCCACTCTCTGGAGACGGCCAGGAGGGTGTGCGCGGGGCAAATGACAATCCAATTACAGAATCCTTGGGCTTGAAATGGGAGCTGGACCCGGGCTCTGAAGCCATACCTCCTGCCGCTGGCACCTGCCTTTTCCCCTCTCCATCTTTCCCTTGCTCCCTCATGCCAAGGAATTAAGTCGTTCCTAAGGCAGGCTTGGCAGTGGGGAGGCCCTGACGTGAAGTCACGTTCAGCAACCTTCCCAGGGCGCTCCTGGTGTGAGGGTTGCCTCATGAAGGAACCTTCGATGATAAGTTAATCCTATTGACAGACGGCCAGGAAATTGGTCAGACCTACAACATTTCTTGGCTTTCTGGTGGCTCAGTGGTAAAGAATCCGCCTGCCAATGCAGGAGAGGCGGCTTCCATCCCTGGGTCTGGAAGATTCCCTGGAGAAGGAAATGGCAACCCACTCCAGTATTCTTGCCTGGGAAATCTCATGGGCAGAGGAATCTGGTGGGCCACAGTCTCTGGGGTCACAAAAGAGTTGGGCACAACTTAGCAACTAAACAACAGCAGCAGTTCTTAGGCTTACTGTCCTGGAAGGGACAGCCTGGCTACATGCTCTCATAAAGGGAGAATTCACAGACCAAAGAGACCTTAGAAGCAGTGCTTTGCTTTGTTTAAGAAAATTGAAACAGAGAGAGGTTTTGTGACTTGCCGAAGTCACACAGCAAGTAACTAACTGTGTTCAATTTCGGGTACGCAGCTTTTGACAGACTTGAGTCTCAGCTGCCTCCTTAAAGATGCTTCAGAGATTCCAAAAACAGTCAAGTGTTTGCCACCAAAAAGTAAAAGATTTTACATTAATTTTTTAATATATGTTTTAGTCACAAATAGTGTACCTTTTATATCCATTTCTTAAACTGAGATTCGTTACCAGATTTCTTTTCAAAGTTTAATGATATTACTCTGAGCCCTGGACATCCAGTGTGCTTGATGAAAATGAAGTGAACTAGTATTTTAGAATCCCTAGACTGACTTAGAATTGGCCAACAAAACAGCAAAATGTGAGTGTATGATCAGTCAAGGTACAAGAACTGGGAATGTGCCCCACTAGAAGTGGAGGGGGGTGTGACCCCCAAGCATTCCACAGCCCCCAGCTCTGAGGTCTCACAAGCTTCAGAAGAAGAGAGTCCCTTTGCCCAAGGTCACACTCCTTCCCCAGAAGCATCTCCCATCCAGTCACTAGTCTATGCAAGGGGGCAGCTCTGGAGACATCCCAGCTCCAGGGCACTTGGGGGACTAGCTGAGAACTTTGCTGCAACCACATCTCAGCCCAATTCTTCCTTTGGTTCAATTCCCCCTCCCTCATTCCCTGACGAACTACCTGCATGCAAACCTTGGTGTCTCAGAGTATTTCCAGAGAACTCCACTTATGAGAGGTGGGTATAGCCGCATCACTCAGAGCTACAAGATCTGCCATCAAAGAATTGTCTTAAGTAGCAAAAAGATTTTAAATATGATATGCAGTGATTTATAACAGTAAAAAATGTAGTCAAGTAGATTGCTTAATATACATCTTCCTGTATATGTAAAAATGTTTATCATCAGTGTCCATTTCTGTTTAAATTATATATGCTGTGACCTTTGAATATGTGTTCAAATAGTATTATAGTGCTTTTTAAGCTTAAAAGGATATTTTTGATAGACACAACCATCATGTATTGGGTTGTGTCTTCTTAAGATCAAAATCACAGTGGAGAAAATAGGAGTACAAAATACTGCGTTTTGTATTTATATACTTCAAGCTGATCCCAGCATAGGCTCAACACCCATGAGACAGATACCTGAGGGTTGATCCTGCCACTGACCCAGCGCCCACCACCTGGGCCACTGGCACCACCTCTTGCTATTCTAGTATTGTCCAGTATATGACATGTGTGGAATCACAAGTCCGATACATGTAAATGTCCCTGTGAAAGAGATTGCGCTCTCCCTCCTGTCTTTGGCCTACCATTTTTTCTCCTTCCTTCATTAGAACAGAAACCCTGGTAGTTACTGGAGACAAGGCTGTCTGGAATAGATATGTTTTCCACCACTCCTCATGACTAAGTGTGGCCAGGTGACCAGCCTTTGGCCACTGGAATGTGTGTAGCTGCTCTGCAGTGTTTCCAACATGAAGAGACAGCCCCGTTTTTATCTTCCTCTTTCCCATTGGTTGGAATGAGGAAATGGTGGCTGGAGCTGATGTTGCCATCTTGGACAATAAGGAAGCATCCTAAGGATTGTGAAGCAGCAAGACAGACACCAGCACTAATCCTGGTACCAGGTGACTATGGTTTACTTAAATAAGAAAAACAGGTCTAGTAGCAATATGTTCTCATCAGCAGTTAAATCAATCCATTTCTGAATTTTTCTGAATTCATGGTAGAGGGAAGATGATCATTGTTAAGTATAAAAGTATTATAAAAGGTTAATCCAAAATGACTGACATTTTTCAAAGTAAATTTTTTTCCAATTTTTCTTATTCTTATGAAAATAAGTCTAGCTTCAAAAATAAAATAGTAAAACTAAGGGGCATTCAAAAGAATTACAAAAGACTGGTATATCTTCATAAAATCATCATCTTTAGGAAATATGAGGTCATCTATGTCGAAGAACCTAGTCACATAAAAACAATCACTAAAAACCTACCATCATGTCCAGATTGGGTCACACTTAACTTATTTCTGAGAGGTGACACAGTTTTAATTTTAAAACCTCCAAAGAGGCAGGAATACAAATACACACTAAGTAAGGCACTTAATCATCATAAAGTATACTTCCTTCATGGATTGCAACAGAGCAGAATTGGAAGAGGTTATCACATTGTCACATGAATGATGATTTGTTTGCATCTGGGTATATGGAATGTGGAAATGTAGAAATTAATACAACTGCTTGTATCATTAGCTTGATTCATGACTTCTTTTTACTTTACAGACTAATTTTTCATTCCAAATCATAAAATCCTTGAGAATATAGCTAGATAAGATTTTGTATATTATGAATGTTTAGGAAGTACTTTCAGATTACTTATAAAGTTTCTAGTTATATTGTAGAGTTAAATATTTGATAAGCAAACCTGAGATTTTTTTTTCATAAATATCTACCTCAAAGGACAGAGCAATTTAGTCAGGTGATTCAAATAAAAAATTAGTTATGTGGGTCAGGAAAAAGACAGTGACTCTGAATTTTAGCAAAACACACTACTTTGTAATTTCTCCTCCCCTCCGCATTGCATTTGGCCAGAGGGTAAGAAAAGAAGCAAGATATGGCTTTCAAGTGGAGTTTGCAGAGTGAACAGACATTTAGCTTCACTTCATCTGAAAACTTCACTAAAAGAACATCAAAGGAATGGTTTAAAGCACAAGACACAAGGACAAAGAGACCTGGAAAGGAAATAATAGCCAGAGAATTTAAAGAGCTAGGAAACAGAAGGATGAGTAATAATAGACCTAGAAGATAGCATAGAGATGAAAGTTAGTCATCTTCCACTAGGGTACCTCTGTAAGAACCAGTAGTTAGCATCCGCAGGACCCCATGGAGGTGAGCATAAATGTGGAGGCGAAATGGGCACATGGACTGAAAATCTTTTTACAAAGTTATTGGATCTCCATATCCTCTCCAGTATCCCAACTCTGGAAATAAATATAGCTTTATTCTCTAGGAAATATAAGACAGAAGTTATATGGATCAGGGGACAAGATTCAAATAGCTGAGGAAAGAAGAGAAGTGAAAACCAAGGGAGAAAGGGAAAGGTACACTCAACTAAATGGAGAGTTCCGTAGAATAGCAAAGAGATAGAAGGCCTTCTTCAAGAAACAGTGCAAAGAAACAGAAGAAAACAACAAAAGGAGAAAGACTAGAGATATCTTCAAGAAAACTGGAAATATCAAAGGAACATTTCAATCCAAAGATGGGCACAATAAAGGACAGAAATGCTAAAGACCTAATAGAAGAGGAAGAGATCTAGAAGAGATGGCAAGAATACACCAAAAAGCTGTACAAAAAAAGATCTTAATAACCTGGATAACTTCAGTGGTGTGGTCACTCACCCAGAGCCAGACATTCTGGAGTGTGAAGTCAAGTGGGCCTTAGGAAACACTGCTGCCAATAAAGCTAGTGGAGGTGATGGAATTTCAGCAGAGCTATTTAAACTCCTAAAAGATGACACTATTAAAGTGCTGCACTCAATATGTCAGGAAATTTGAAAACTGCAGCAGTGGCCAAAGGACTGGAAAAGGTCAATACTCATCCCAATTCCCAAGAAGGGCAGTACTAAAGGATGTTCAACCCACCAGACAAATTCAGTCATCTCCCAAACTAGTAAGGTTATGTTTAAAATCCTTCCATCTAGGTTTCAGCATTATATGAACCGAAAACTTCTGGATGTTCAAGCTGGGTTTAGAAAAGGCAGAGGAACCAGAGATCATATTGCCAATTTTCGCTGGATCATAGAGAAAACAAGGGAATTCCAGAAAAACATCTACCTCTGTTTCATTGACCACGCTAAAGACTTTGACTGTGTGGATCATAACAAACTGTAGAAAACTCTTAAAGAGGTGAGAAACCAGATTCTCTTACCTGTCTCCTGAGAAACTTGTAATGCTGGTCAAGAAGGAACAGTTAGAACTTTAACTGAAACAACTGACTGGTTCAAAACTGAGAAAGGAACACAACAAGGCTATTTATTGTTACCCTGTTCATTTAACTTATACACAGAGGACATCATGCGAAATGCTGGGTTGGATGAGTTACAAGCAGTAATCAAGATTTCTGGGAGAAATATAAACAATCTCAGATATGCAGATGATACCAATTTAATGGCAGAAAGTGAAGAGGAAGTAAAGAGCCACTTGGTGAAAGAGGACAGTGAAAAAGCTGCTTAAAATTCAAGATTAAAAAAAAAAAAACTTAGGTTATTGCATCCAGTCCCATCACTTCATGGCAAATAGAAAGGGAAAATGTGGAAGCAGTAACAGATCTCCTCTTGAACTCTAAAATCACTGCGGATGGTGACTGCAACCATGAAATTAGAAGATGATTACTTCTTGGCAGGAAAGGTATGACAAACCTAGACAATGTATTAAAAAGCAAAGACATCTCTTTGCTGACAAAGGTCCATCTGGTCAAAGATATGGTTTTTCCAGTAGTCATGTACAGATTTGAGAGTTGGACCATAAAGAAGGCAGAGCACCAAAAAACTGATGCTTTTGAACTGTGATGCTGGAGAAGACTCTGGAAGTCCCTTGGACTGCAAGGAGACCAAACCAGTCAATCCTAAAGAAAATCAACTTTGAATATTCATTGGAAGGATTGATGCTGAAGCTGAAACTCCAATCCTTTGGCCACCTGAAGCAAAGAGCTGAGTCATTGGAAAAGCCCCTGATGCTGGGAAATATTGAGGGCAGGAAGAGAAGGGGATGATACAGGATGAAATGGTTGGATGGCATCACAGATTCAATGGACATGAACTTGGGCAAACTCTGGGAGATGATGAGAGACAGGGATGACTGGCATGCTGCATTCCATGGGCTCACAAAGTGTCAGACACAACTTGGGACTGAACAACAACAACAAGATGAAAAATTTAAGTATAGTGTTCGGAAAACAAGATTATAAAAAAAATATACATTTTAACCATTCTCTTGGGCCCTTGGGTCTGTAGATGTCAGGTCTTTATCTTTCAGGCAAGACACTAAAAGATTATTCTCCAGGAAATCAACCCAGCCCAGGAAAAATTATCTCAAGATATTCATGTCAGATATTCTCCCTATAAAAAGCCCAGTTACAGCATTTGATAATAATGACCAGTGTTAAAAACCCATCCTCATACCTCATACCAATCCAAAAATTAACTGGGTATCAGACTTCTCAAGCAGAATTCTTGAAGCTGGAATATAATGCTTTTAAAAAAATGTCTTTAAATTACTCAAGGAAAATAATTTCCAACTGTCATGGCAAATTTATATGTCAATTGGACTGGACTATGGAGTGTCCAGATAATTGATTCAACCAGCTTCCTGAGTGTTGCTGTGATGAAGTTTTAAAATGAAATTAACATTTTTTTTTTATTATTGTTTTTGCCATACATTGTCATGATATCACCATGGGTTTACATATGCTTCCCCTCCGGAACCCCCCTCCCTCCTCCCTCCCCCCCGGGAAATCTCACTGCACCAGCCCAGGATTGATGCTCGGGACTGGTGCAGTGAGATTTCCCG
>ML660768.1:7956069-8016524 GCA_007570785.1 Antilocapra americana | reverse complement strand
GTGTGTGTGTGTGTGTGTGTACACATATATTTACTGATACATTTTAATTCAAACCTGACCTATCAGACTTGTCCAAGTTTCAGTGCATAAATATAGAAAGTTTTTGATTACAGTTTGGGACATATTTGGGTAGATAGCAGATGGCTTCTACTGTAATAAGTACTCCCATGGACTGTTCAAAATTTTCTCATAGAATTGGTAACATTATTTGACCTGTAGATCCATGGAAATATTTATAAATGTGTCCTGTTTCTCATTTTGCTCCTAATATATGCACAGTTCACATTCGTCGCTATATTCTATTCAGCCATAATTCATTAAGTCTGCTCCACATTGCCATCTGTGCAATAACTTTAAAAGTTTTCATTAAAATATAAAAAAATAAGCCTCATTATTGAGGTACGAAGTGCTTCAGTGGATGAGTTCAGCTCAAGTTAGAAATGTATCTGCCAGACTGGACCAGTTCACAACTCTTCATCGATTACTCTGACAATCATCCATCCCTTTGGAGAAACGTCTGGGAAGAAGTCTGAGATCCTTTGGTTTTCTTCCTTTCCCCCTGTAAGTTACATCTTCTGAAATCCAGCCTTTTGGAAAGGACTGGCTCTCTTCTTGAGAAAAGTGTCAAGCTCCCCTTCCCTTTAACATCCTGAGGTCACCTGTCTGTCTCCGTAAGTTTTAAACATAGTGGTAATTTCAGGGCTCCGCTAAATTTTAGAGGGAAACCAATGAAACTCAGGTAGATGCATTGCATAAGGTCACAGTTATTTTACTGGCAAATTGAGAAAAACGCTACTCCTTTGCATTATCGAAGCAGTCATTAATAGATTCAGCAGACATTCTTACTTGGTCCTCAACACCAAAGTTAAAAACAATGAAAAGACATGATCCTTTTTCCCCAGAGAGCCTCCCATCTGTGAGAAGGGAGCAAAGAACAGGTTATGATGGAGCCCAGAAGGAGAGTCACAATAAAAGCCTTCATTCAGGAGCGGCCCTTTGTGCCGACTGAGAAGGTCAGGAAAGTCCAACACGGATTTCATTTGTATTTTCTGTCACAGCTTTATTAATCAACGCAAAGGGAATTCTGCAGTCTACATCAGTTTGAATGGTGACTGATAATGCTGCGTTCAATTTCTGATCATTTATCCTGAGGACCTTTGCAGGCTGTGGTCCCTCCTGACCCTGGAGCTAAGCCCTGGCTCTGGGGACCCATCTCATCCTCCTTCAGAATCTTGTCTGCACACACTTTCGGTAACATTGCCTTGCTTTGATCAGCTCTAGCCACTCCGTAAGATTGCAGATTACACACAAACACATTTTTTCCCCTACTTTTTGATATTTTTCTACTTTTTGGGGGCATTTTTTTCTACATTATATGGCATGTGGGATCTTGCCTCCCCTACCAGGGATCAAACCCGTGCTCCCTGCCATGGAAGTACAGTTTTAACCTCTGGGCCTCCAGGGATATGCCCCTAAGATGACATTTTCGTTCACTTTTTATGTGCCAGTGTCCTCTGTCCCCTGTGAGAAGCTCTGTGTCTGTACACTATTATGACCTGGAGATGGCCTGACTACACATTCTTTAGTAAATATTTGTTAAAATAACGAAAGCTAGGCATCAGCTGATACTCACTGTTGGTCAGTTTAAAGTGAAATACTTTGTCTTGAAAACTTCCTCCATGGAGCCAACACCAACCTGAAGTCAGAGCTTCAGTGAAATGATTTTTCAGGGCCCATGTCAGTCCGGAGTCACCCTTCGCCTTTTTTCTGCTCCCCTCCTGACCCTCCTGGAGGCAGCAGACTGTACTCTCATAGGTTTCTAGTTTCACTAATATTCACTAGATAGTCTCTTAAGAGGTAGCCCTACAAAAATCAGCTGCGAGCAGATTAAACTGTAGCTATTTTTTAATAGTACTAGGTAGTGTATCTTCCAGTTACTTTTCTGATACATTCAAAGCAAGTTTAAAAATAAACACTATAATGAAAATGAATTGGATGCAATACAAGTACTTCTTTGGCAGAGTTTGTTTTGGCAGAGAAAACATAGTTTGTGGGACTGCTATTAATTTGATGATATTATGCACATTTTTTGTTTTCCTGTTAAATTACATCCTATTAAATTGGATAAAGAAATGTACATGCAACTGGAAATAGAGTCAAACTGACAGTGGGTTTTTTTTTTAATGTTTTTGAATATTCCCCTGTATCTTGCTTAACAATTTTCAGCTTTCTCCTTAAGTTTTTTAAGCTCTTACATTTCAGAGGAATTCAGTCAGTATTTTTTTTCCAGAATTTGCACTGACAGTTCAAAACATCAACTTTCAAGGGTACCGAGATAACCAGTACTTTTTGCAAACACTTAAGGGAAACTTAAATAGTCAGATTTTGACAGACTAGGTGAATTTTGTGCCCATAGGATTTTATTCTAAAAATAATGTTTAACTTAGAAAATCAGTTGTTTAGTTAAAAATCAAAGGAATTTGATGCTTCTGTTTAAAAATCCAGCAGACACCATTCTTTTTTTTTTTTTTAATTTTTTAATTATTGTTTTAGCCATACATTGTTATGATATCACCATGGGTTTACATATGCTTCCCCTCCGGGTCCCCCCTCCCTCCTCCCTCCCCCCCGGGAAATCTCGCTGCACCAGTCCCGAGCATCAATCCTGGGCTGGCGATTGATTAGACACATGACAATTAACATGCTTCAATGCCCTTCTCCCATATCATCCCACCCTTACCCTCATCCACAAAGTCCACGAGTCTATTCTATACATCTGCGTTCCTTTTGTTGTCTCCCATGTTGGGTTCTCATTACTGTCTTTCTAAATTCCATATATATGTGTTAATATACTGTATTGTTGTTTTTGCTTCTGGCTTACTTCACTCTGGATAATGGGCTCCAGTTTCGTCCATCTGAGTAGAATTGCTTCAAATGAATTTTTTTTTAATGCTGAGTAATATTCCATTGTGTATATATACCACAGCTTTCTTATCCATTCGTCAGTTGATGGGCATCTAGGTTGCTTCCATGTCCTGGCTATTGTAAACAATGCAGCGATGAACATTGGGGTACACGTGGCTCTTTCAATTCTGGTTTCCTCGGTGTATATGCCCAGCAGTGGGATTGCTGGGTCATATGGCAGGTCTATTTGCAGCTTTTTAAGGAACCTCCACACTGTTTTCCATAGTGGCTGTACTAGTTTGCATTCCCACCAACAGTGTAAGAGGGTTCCCTTTTCTCCACATCCTCTCCAGCATTTATTCCTTGTAGATTTTTGGATGGCAGCCATTCTGACTGGTGTAAAGTGGTACCTCATTGTGGTTTTGATTTGCATTTCTCTGATAATGAGTGATGTTGAGCATCTTTTCATGTGTTTGTTAGCCATTTTTATATCTTCTTTGGAGAAATGTCTGTTAAGTTCTTTGGCCCACTTTTTAATTGGATTGTTTATTTTTCTAGAATGGAGCTGCAGGAGTTGTTTGTAAATTTTTGAGATTAATTGTTTGTCTGTTGCTTCATTGGCTATTATTTTCTCCCATTCTGAAGGCTGTCTTTTCACCTTGCTTATAGTTTCCTATGTTGTGCAAAAGCTTTTAATTTTAATTAGGTCCCATTTGTTTATTCGTGTTTTTATTTCCAATATTCTGGGAGGTGGGTCATGGAGTATCCCGCTTTGGGTTATGGCAGAGAGTGTTTTGCCTATGTTATCCTCTAGGAGTTTTATAGTTTCTGGTCTTATGCTTAGATCTTTGATCCATTTTGAGTTTATCTTTGTGTATGGTGTTAGAAAGTGATCTAGTTTCATTCTTTTACAAGTGGCTGTCCAGTTTTCCCAGCACCACTTGTTAAAGAGGTTGTCTTTTCTCCATTGTATATTCTTGCCTCCTTTGTCAAAGATAAGGTGTCCATAGATGCGTGGATTTATCTCTGGGCTTTCTATTCTGTTCCATTGATCTATGTTTCTGTCTTTGTGCCAGTACCATACTGTCTTAATGACTGTGGATTTGTAGTATAGCCTAAAGTCAGGTAGGTTGATTCCTCCAGTTCCATTCTTCTTTCTCAAGATTGCTTTGGCTATACGAGGTTTTTTGTATTTCCATACAAATTGAGAAATTATTTGTTCTAATTCTTTGAAGAAGACCTCTGGTAGCTTGATAGGAATTGCATTGAATCTATAGATTGCTTTAGGTAGTATACTCATTTTCACTATATTGATTCTTCCAATCCATGAGCACGGTACATTTCTCCATCTGTTTGTGTCCTCCTTGATTTCTTTCATCAGTGTTCTATAGTTTTCTATATACAAGTCTTTTGATTCTTTAGGTAGAAATACTCCTAAGTATTTTATTCTTTTTGTTTCGATGGTGAATGGAATTGTTTCCTTAATTTCTCTTTCTGATTTCTCACTGTTAGTGTATAGGAATGCCAGGGATTTCTGTGTGTTGATTTTGTATCCTGAAACTTTGCTATATTCACTGATTAGCTCTAGTAATTTTCTCGTAGAGTCTTTAGGGTTTTCAATATAGAGGATCATGTCATCTGCAAACAGAGAGAGTTTTACTTCTTCTTTTCCAATCTGTATTCCTTTGATTTCTTTATCTGCTCTGATTGCTGTGGCCAAAACTTCCAAAACTATGTTGAATAGTAGTGGTGAGAGTGGGCACCCTTGTCTTGTCCCTGATTTCAGGGGGAATGCTTCCAGTTTTTCACCATTGAGGATAATGTTTGCTGTGGGTTTGTCATATATAGCTTTTATTATGTTGAGGTATGTTCCTTCTATTCCTGCTTTTTGGAGGGTTTTTATCATAAATGGATGTTGAATTTTGTCAAAGGCTTTCTCTGCATCTATTGAGATAATCATGTGATTTTTATTTTTTAATTTGTTAATGTGGTGTATTACATTGATTGATTTACGAATATTGAAGAATCCTTGCATCCCTGGGATAAAGCCTACTTGATCATGATGTATGATCTTTTTGATGTGTTGTTGGATTCTATTTGCTAGAATTTTGTTGAGGATTTTTGCGTCTAAGTTCATCAGTGATATTGGCCTGTAGTTTTCTTTTTTTGTGGCATCTTTGCCAGGTTTGGAATTAGGGTGATGGAGGCCTCATAGAATGAGTTTGGAAGTTTACCTTCGTCTGCAATTTTCTGGAAGAGTTTGAGTAGAATAGGTGTTAGCTCTTCTCTAAATTTTTGGTAGAATTCAGCTGTGAAGCCATCTGGTCCTGGGCTTTTGTTTTTTGGAAGATTTCTGATTACAGTTTCAATTTCCGTGCTTGTGATGGGTCTATTAATATTATCTATCTCTTCCTGGTTTAGTCTTGGAAAGTTGTACTTTTCTAGGAATTTGTCCATTTCATCCAAATTGTCCAGTTTATTTGCATATAGTTGCTGATAATAGTCTCTTATGATCCTTTGTATTTCTGTGTTTTCTGTTGTGATCTCTCCGTTTTCATTTCTAATTCTGTTGATTTGGTTCTTCTCCCTTTGTTTCTTGATGAGTCTGGCTAACGGTTTGTCAATTTTATTTATCTTCTCAAAGAACCAGCTTTTGGCTTGGTTGATTTTTGCTATGGTCACTTTTGATTCCTTTGCATTAATTTCTGCCCTGATCTTTAAGATTTCTTTCCTTCTACTAGACCTGGGCTTTTGCATCTCTTCCCTTTCTAGTTGCTTTAGGTGTATAGTAAGGTCATTTATTTGATTTTTCTCTTGTTTCCTGAGGTGAGCTTGTATTGCTATGAACTTTCCCCTTAGCATTGCTTCCACAGTGTCCCATAGGTTTTGAGCTGTTGTGTTTTCATTTTCATTCGTTTCCATGCATAACTGAATTTCATTTTTAATTTCTTCTGCGATTTGTTGGTTATTCAGCAGTGTGTTTTTGAGCCTCCATATGTTGGAAGTTTTGAGAGGTTTTCTCCTGTAGTTGATATCTAATCTCACTGCATTGTGGTCAGAAAAGATGCTTGGGATGATTTCAATATTTTTGAATTTATCAAGGTTAGATTTATGGCCCAGGATGTGATCTATCCTGGAGAAGGTCCCGTGTGCACTTGAGAAAAAGGTGAAATTCCTTGTTTTGGGGTGGAATGACCTATAGATATCAATTAGGTCTAGTTGGTCTATTGTTTCATTTAAAGTTTGAATTTCCTTGTTACTTTTCTGTCTAGTTGATCTATCCATTGGTGTGAGTGGTGTATAAAATGAAATTAACATTTAACATTTACATTGGTAAACTGAGTAGATTGCTCTTCTTGATCGGGTGGGTCTTATCCAATCAGTTGAAGGCCTAGATAGATCAAAATGGCTGCCTTCCCCTTAGTAAGAGAGAATTCTTTCTGCTTGATAGCCTTTGAATTGGGATATTGATTGTTTTGTTCTCTTTAGACTCAGATTAAAACATAGGCTCTTTCTGAGTTTTGAACTTGTTGACCTTCAGATAGGAACTACATCAATGGCTTCTCAGGCCTTTGAACTTAGAGTGGAACTAAACCATTGGTTTTTCTGGGTCTTCAATTTGCCAACTCATTTGGCAGACCAAGGAACTTGCCAACCTCCATAATTGCATGAGCCAATATAAGTAAGTGTTAGTCACTCAGTCATGCCCAACTCTTTGTGACCCCATGGAGTGCAGCCCACCAGGCTCCTCTGTCCATGAGATTTTCCAGGTAAGGATACTATAGTGGGTTGCCATTTCCTTCTCCATGGGATCTTCCCAACCCAGGGATCAAACCTGATCTGCACTGCAGGCAGATTCTTTACCAACTGAGCTACAAGGGAAGCCCAGCTACAAGGGAATTTCTTACAATAAACCTATCTATTTTTCTGTCTCTCTATCTATGTATGCATCCTATAGATTTTCTCTCTCTAGAAAACTATAATACATAAACGTAGGCAGTGAAATGTTAATTCAATGTTAAAAGAGAATAATGACTTGCTAGATCTCCCCAAAAGTTACCTCTTTTTCTCCATTTTTTAGAAACATAGAAAAGCAGGGCCTCCAACAAGGAGAGCAGGCCAAAACTGTAGAAGTCATGAATACAGGAAACAGAGACTCCAAAACAAGAGATAAGGGTATTCCAGGGATGATGGTTACTAGAAAGCAACTAGTCTACTTGAGAAAAAGAAAAAGTTCTAACAAAGATGTCTTTCAGGGGATAAAAATCTAATTCTACCATTGTTTTATTATGTTGAAAGGAGATTCAATAAGTTGGGAGTGAGCTTGAGGAATATTTAGTAATAAGTATATTTTTAAAACCAACCAACCAATCAAACAGATAAAATTCTTCAATAGAAGGAAAGAATTTATAATAAACCAAATGACCCAACTATCATAGATATTGAATTTTTAATGAAAATTGTGGCATCATTATAGATCATAAAATTGCCAACTTTCAAAACACTTCTGACCAAGAACAGAGGCAACTTCACTGAAATCAACCTAATGTAATGGAAAGCTGTGGGTGGAGAATGGAGAGAGTGTACATACCGACCTAGAGGCAGCATGAAAGAGTGCTGTGTCCTGTCTTCCCCTGTAGGAAATCAATCAGCAAGGCCTGAAGCTGACAAATCCAGAAACAGTAGGGTAAATATGTTATCTATATGTGGTGGTGGTTTAGTTGCTAAATTGTGTCCAACTCTTACGACCCCATGGACTATAGCCAGCACTCTCCTCTGTCCATGGCATTCTCCAGCAAGAATACTGGAGTAAGTTGCCATCTCCAGGGGATCTTCCCAACCCAGGGATTGAACCTGCATCTCCCACATTGCAAGCAAATTCTTACTGCTGAGCCACCAGGGAAACCCTGTGCTATCTAGATAAATAGAGGCAAATATTGACAGCAACAACAAAAATGGGGAGATGTACTTCAGGAGTGATGTCTAGTGGACATATAATGGGTTAACTACACTATTCTTATCCTAGTAAGCTGTGTGCATTTTCAAACTACATTATCTTGTGCATGTGTGTGCTCAGTCACGTCTGACTCTTCGCAGCCCCATGGACTATAGCCTGCCAGGCTCCTCTATCCATGGGTTTTCCCAGGCAAGAATATGGAGTAAGTTGCCATTTCCTAATCCAGGGGGTCTTCCCAAGCAAGGGCTCAAACCCACATCTCTTGAGTCTCCTGCACTGGCAGGTGGATTCTTTTCTACTGTGCCGCCTGGAATTGCAATCAAAATAAAAATTAAATTTAATGCCAACAAAAAAACTAAAACTTGGAATCGGGGGGGGACTAAGACCCTTGCTTCTAATGCCATAACAAGGTACCTAGAGTTCTTACTCTTGGTAGATACAAGCAGAGTTAAAGTCAATAGATCATAGCTAGAGAATCAGCTAGATGAATTCACATCCATTTCTTCTCATGACCATTTGTCGTACACTCAAAAAATAATCTTACTTATAGTGGGCACATGTTTATAGATCCAAGCAGAACTTTCACCAAGACGTATAAATAGTTTGTGATGGTTGAAGGAAACATTCATAGTTAACAATTAATTAAGTCAAAATGAAAACTTAAGCTAGACTAAACAAGGGTGGAGAATGCTAAAGGAGCAGTGAAAACAAATCATAATTCCACAGAAGCATGTTTTCCTTTATATTTTTTTAATTGGGTGTCCTACTTAAATATATCATTTGCACTAACACTTCAATGCTTGTGCTTATTTCCCTCAATCAGTTTTTTTTCTTTAAGTAGAAACCACAGTTGAAACCACTTACTTGTGGAAGTAAGTTTTATTTATTTCCCCACTGACTAAGATTCTGATATTCCCATGGATTCATGTTACAGAACAATAACTAATGTTAACAATATTGTTCTGTTACACAACAATCAGTTCAGTTCAGTCACTCCATCATGTCCGACTCTTTGCCACCCCATGAATTACAGCACACCAGGCCTCCCTGTCCATCACCAACTCCCGGAGGCTACCTAAACTCATGTCCATCGAGCTGGTGATGCCGTCCAGCCATCTCATCCTCTGTTGTCCCCTTCTCCTCCTGCCCCCAATCCTTCCCAGCATCAGGGTCTTTTCCAATGAGTCAACTCATGAGGCGGTCAAAGTATTGGAGTTTCAGCTTCAGTATCAGTCCTTCCAATGAACACCCAGGACTGATCTCCTTTAGGATGGACTGGATGGATCTCCTTGTAATCTAAGGGACTCTCCAGAGTCTTCTCCAACACCACAGTTCAAAAACATCAATTCTCTGGTGCTCAAGCCTTTTTCACTGTCCAGTTCTCACATCCATACATGACTACTGGAAAAACCATGGCCTTGACTAGACGAATCTTTGTTGGCAAAGTGATATCTCTGCTTTTCAATATGCTATCCAGGTTGGCCATAACTTTCCTTCCAAGGAGTAAGCGTGTATTAATTTCCTGGGTGCAATCACCATCTGCAGTGATTTTGGAGCCCCAAAAAATAAAGTCCGACACAGTTTCCACTGTTTCCCCATCTCTTTCCCATGAAGTGATGGGACCAGATGCCATGATGAAAGTTTTCTGAATGTTGACCTTTAAGCCAACTTTTTCACTCTCCTCTTTCACTTTCATCAAGAGGCTTTTTAGTTCCTCTTTAGCATTTCCCATAGAAAATAAATGCAAAAAGGCAAAATGGCTGTCTGAGGAGGCCTTACAAATAGCTGTGAGAAGCCAAAAGCAAAGGAGAAAAGGAAAGATTCCCATCTGAATGCACAGTTCCAAAGAACAGCAAGGAGAGATAAGAAAGCCTTCCTCAGCGACCAGTGAAAAGAAATAGAGGAAAACAACAGAATGGGAAAGATTAGAGGTCTCTTCAAGAAAATTAGAGATACCAAAGAAACATTTCATGCCAAGATGAGCTCGATAAAGGACAGAAATGATATGGACCTAACAGAAGCAGAAGATATTAAGAAGAGGTGGCAAGAATACACAGAAGAACTGTACAGAAAAGATCTTCACTCACCTAGAGCCTGACATCCTGGAATGTGAAGTCAAGTGGGCCTTAGAAAGCATCACTATGAACAAAGCTAGTGGAGGTGATGGAATTCCAGTTGAGCTATTTCAAATCCTAAAAGATGATGCTCTGAAAGTTCTGCACTCAATATGCCAGCAAATTTGGAAAATTAAACTCGGCGATGGCCACAGGACTGGAAAAGGTCAATATTTATTCCAATCCCAAAGAAAGGCAATGCCAAAGAATGCTCGAACTACCGCACAGTTGCACTCATCTCACAAGCTAGTAAAGTAATGCTCAAAATTCTCCAAGCCAAGCTTCAGCAATACATGAACCATGAACTTCCAGATGTTCAAGCTGGTTTTAGAAAAGGCAGAGGAACCAGAGATCAAATTGCCAACATCCACTGGATCATCGAAAAAGCAAGAGAGTTCCAGAAAAACATCTATTTCTGCTTTATTGACTATGCCAAAACTTTTGACACTGTGGATCACAATAAACTGTGGAAAATTCTGACAGAGATGGGAATACCAGACCACCTGACCTGTCTCTTGAGAAACCTGTATGCAGGTCAGGAAGCAACAGTTAGAATTGGACATGGAACAACAGACTGGTTCCAAATAGGCAAAGGAGTCCGTCAAGGCTATATATTGTCACCCTGCTTATTTAACTTACATGCAGAGTACATCATGAGAAACACTGGGCTGGAAGAAGCACAAGCTGGAATCAAGATTGCAGGGAGAAATATCAATAACCTCAGATACACAGCAATAACTAGTGTTAATAACAATGACTGCTTCAGATAGAGCTTACCCTATTACTTGCAAAATAGTCTTTAAAAAATATTTCATCCTGAATGGCTTGAGTGGACTAGCAAACGCAAACCTATAAAGAATGGAAAATGCTAGCAACACAAACCTGCCTTGTTAAATGCAACATGATGGTTAACTGATTTACAAGAAACAGTCTCATTTTGAGGAGAACATTTTCAGTGGAACAGAGGAAGCTGGAGAGAGGCTGTAAAAAGGATATATAGATTATGAGGAGTTATCAATCCCAAGTGTAGACAACTCTTTAAGAAATTTTATCATAATGAGATAAGCAAAAGAAGATAGTAGCAGGAAGATACGGGTCAGGAAAGTTTGTTTTGTTTCTGTTTTTATTTTAAGGTGAATTTTCATTTGGATGCATTTAAAAGCTCATAAAAATCTGTTTTCATTTTAAGATGATTTTTTTAATGCTTTTGAAAGTTCATGAAGATTATCCAAAAGGAAAAGAGCGATTCAACATATATTGGAAAAAAATTTTTTTTAAAAAAAGGAAAGATAGAAAAGGGGGAGAGAGAGCAAGAAGGCGATGATGGTGCAATTAGCAGCATTTCCTCCAGAGACTGGTAGTTTCAGATGAGGAAACTGAGGCTGAGCAAGAACAGAGAGCATCAGAAACAAGATTCAGAATCCAGTCCGTCTGAGTTCAAGTGGACCATGTTTGTGAATCCCATGCCTTTGGAGCTCGCGAGTAACAATTACCCAGAACTAGAATTCAGCTCCTTGGGGAGTAAGGAAAACATTGTGTCAATTACCCACCTAAATCACTCCTAAAAATTAGAATGAGGATAAGAGAGGAGTTGGGCCAAAACTGGGGCTTCCCTGGTAGCTCAGCTGGTAAAGAATTTGCCTAAAATGCAAGGGACCCTGGATCGATTCCCAGGTAGGAAAGATCCCATGGAGATCTTGGGTGAGGAAGATCCCCTGGAGAAGAGATAGGCTACCCACTCCAATATTCTTGGGCTTCCCTGATGGCTCAGATGGTAAAGAATCTGCCCGCAGTGTGTGGGAGACCTGGGTTCTATCTCTGGGTTGAGAAGATCCTCTGGAGGAGGGTATGGCAACTCACTCCAGTATTCTTGCCTGGAGAATCCCCATGGACAGAGGAAGCTGGCAGGCTACAGTCCATTGGGTCTCATAGACTCGGACACAACTGAGCGACTAAGCACAGCACAGCAAGTCAGAATTGACCATCAATGCACAGAAAAGAATTTAAAAATACGACAAGTGTGTAGGGCAATGCTCCTGCCAGCCCTTCCAGCGTCTCACATCTTCACAGTGAGAATGCACACATTTACTTAACACAGGGGAGCCCCTGGTATTGGTTACATTGTTACAACAAAGGGGAAGTCAGCACAGACAAAAACTATTAATGCATCCGGCAGACCCGTTTACTTCTGCATTTCTGAGCTGTTCTCTGGCCCCTGCTAAGGTGCCCCTGAGACATCTCAAACAACACAGTGAAAGGTGAAACCAACTACACACAGCAGATTTGTTAAACCAGGCTAGTACATTCAGAAGGAAATATCACTCCCAACTAGCACTGCCATTAGCAAACAATATAATATTTATTAAGCACTCTACTGCCTGGAATACCCTCTTGTAACCAGTAAAGATTAGGAGTTAAAGGCCATAGGAAATGTGAATTTTCCTTTTATAAATGCAGACAGGGAGTTCTTTATAGTCTTGCATAAGCTGAAGCTGAGCATGCTCTCTAAGAGGGTGATCATTTTCCACATCACCTCAACACCCAGTCATCCAAATTCCAAGGGCTTTTGGGTGATGTCATTCTGGTCCTCCTACACCTCAGGTCTTCCTCCAAATCTATGTACCATCCTCTTTTAGGAACTGAAAACAGATGGAATTAAGTGAAGTTGAGATTCTTCACAGATTTGTATGTAAAAGGTTCTATTCTCAATACCTTGAGAGGGAGCGGTTAGCCCTGCCTGGAGTTTGGGAAGTGCCTAATAAATGCTTGTTGGGGTCATGAACAAATAACTGGATGAAACAATGGATGGAGAGGGTACCATTGAGAAGGGAGTAGTGATGAATGCAAAGGAAAGATGACTGAAATAAAAATCAGGAGACCCGGGTCTAGCCACATCAATTTGATAAAATCATGACATTTACACTTAATTTCTTGTTGAAGTCCAACTATAAAGCAAGCCAGATGTATATAGCACAGACATGTAACAGATATATGTAGCCACGTACGGAGCACACTTCACTCCCTAGTAGCCTTAAACCAATGACTGATGACAGATGATATAAAAAAGCTCTAGCTCCTTTATCCTTCACATCCCTCAAGTAGAATAAATCTGAAGTGACAAATCTACTTGTGTATTAATGTTTCTAACCAACATCCACCTAGATGTCCAGAGTTTTATCTTGAGCTTCCAATTATATCTCCATAGTGCTATGGACAGTTTCACTTGGATGTCTCCCAAGCAATTTAAGCTTAACCTCCAAAGTTAAACCCATTATCTTCCCCTCTCTCTTAATATTTTCTATCTTAATTATTGGATGCACCATTCACTCATGGAAAATACGGGAAAAAAATGGAAAAATGACAGACTTTATTTTCTTGGGCTCCAAAATTACTGCAGATGCTGACTGCAGCCATGAAATTAAAAGATGCTTGCTCCTTGAAAGAAAAGCTATGACCAATCTAGACAGCATATTAAAAAGTAGACATTACTTTACCAACAAAGGTCCATCTAGTCAAAGCTATGATTTTTCCAATAATCATGTATGGATGTGAGAGTTGGGCCATAAAGCTGAGTACTGAAGAATTGATGCTTTTGAACTGTGATGTTGGAAAAGGGTCAAAAGACTCAGTGGACATAAGTTTGAGCAAGCTCTGGGAGTTGTTAATGGACAGGGAAGCCTGATGTGCTGCAGTCCATGGAGTCCCAAAGAGTAGGACACAACTGAGTAACTGAACTGAACTCAACCATTCACTCGCTCATCCAATTCAAAAATCAGGATTATTGTTAATGTTTCCTTTTCACTCACCTTGTGCTCATTCATTTCATACTTTCAACACTACTGATTTTACCTCTAACACCTTCTCTAAATTAGTTTCTTGTTCTCTATATTAACTACCCTGAGTTTGTCTTCCCTGGATTACTACAACACACTCCAAAGTTCTTTGCCTGCTTGCTCTGTTTCTCATTTCTACCACCCTCCACCCTTCCTTTGCACAGTACCTCTAATTGCCTCAGTGGTTCCTCCCTCCACACAAGGTAAATTCCCTGCCCACGTTGCCATTTTTCAGGCTCTCTGTGCATTTGCTTACTAGCCTCATCACTGTCTTCTTGACAAGTTACATTCTAGTAAATACTAAATGGCTTGTTTCTCTATGCACTGGATTTTTTACTTAAATATTTTGTTTTCTTTGCTAGAACTTCCCCATCCTTATTCACCTGAATATGTCTTTGGTATTCAGAGCATCCGTTTTTCCCCTGAACTTTCCAGGTGGCTTGAAAGTGAAAGTCACTCAGTTCTGTCCAACTCATTGTGACCCCGTGGACTATACAGTCCATGGAATTATCCAGGCCAGAATACTGGAGTGAGTGGCTGTCCCCTTCTCCAAGGGATCTTACCAGCCCAGGGATCAAACCCAGGTCTACCGCACTGCAGACAGATTCCTTACCAGCTGAGGCACCAGGGAAGCCCAATAATACTAGAGTGGGTAGCCTATCCCTTTTCCAGCATATCTTCCTGACCCAGGAATTGAACTGGAATCTCCTGCATTGCAGGCAGATTCTTTACCAGTTGAGCTACCAGAGAAGTCTAGGTGGTTTAGTGCTAGAGAATCTGCTTTCCAAGGCAAGAGACACAGGGTCAATCCTTGGGTTGGGAAGATGCCCTGGAGAGGGAAATGGCAACCCACTCCAGTATTCTTGACTGAGAAATCCCATGCACAGAGGAGCCTAGAGGGCTATAGTCCATAGGGTTGCAAAAATGTCAGACACTACGTAGCAATTAAGACAAAACAAAGACCCTCTTTAACCTGGTACCCAAGGCTGTACTAGGTTGCCTCTGCTCTCAGCACGCATAACATTTGAAGCATTGTATTGAAATTATCTGTTTCTTCAATCTGATCATAAACCTTTCAAGGCTAGAGGCCATGATGTGCTTATTTTAATATTCACAGCAACTATCCTTGCATCCAACACATCATAAAGTGGAGTTTCAAGAAGCTATTTTGGTGTCAAGGTGTTGTGTTTAAGGGCAGGAAACTGTCTTGGAGATAACATTTTATTTTACTTGCTTTCCATTTTATGACTGTGATCACAATGTGTAATTTTGTATTTTTTTGTCTTCACTCATTTTAACTTCTGCCTCCCTTTGGCAAGTAAATTCCACGTCTACACAGAATATCCAATACCCAGCACAATGCCTGCGATGATCACTGGGGTGGGCATTGGGAGTAAAGAAAAAGGTATCTGAAATAACTGACATTTTTATCTTGGATGACAGTGGACCATAAGAGCATTCATGACTGCCTGCAACATATTTTAAGATGTTCAAAAATAATAAAATTGGTGGATTGATATCTATCACGGAAGTAGGGAATATATGAACAGAGACATGATAAAGCAAGCAGAGCAAATTGTTCATGATAGAATTTATCTACCACAGATATTTTGGTAATAGCTGTACAATTCTTTGAACTCTTCAATAATGTCCACAAATTTTCATAATGATGATGGGGATAAAAAAAAGCATTCATGACAAATATTTGACTGTGCCCAAATGGAAATGAATAATGATAAGGAAAGACACCAGGAATGATTTATTTTCTCCTCTAGTACTAGAATCATTGTCCACTCCTGCTTCACTCACTCTCACCTCCAGCTGCCACTTCACTAGGGATGGCCAATGCCAATGGTGACCCCACCTTTCTCTGCTTCAGATCCAAATGCTCAATGAACCAAGGCAGTCTATTTCTGATCATGTCAGTAATCCAGAGTTTATTGTATGTGCAATGCAGGGCAGAACGCTTGTGCCTGTCGAATCTTCTTGTTATTCTTGAAACAGAAGTTGAATGTCCCCACCTGCAAATGAAACTAGAAACCTCTTTCCCCACCCCCAAAAGGACTGGTTAAAAAAAAAAAAAGCTTTCAAATGGAAGAACTCTTTTTCAAATACACAAAATTCTTTTCTTCTTAGTACTTGGCAAGAGCATCCAACTTTCTCCCAAAAAAACGCTGAAAAGATACCTGGGAAAACTTCTCAGGCTCATTAGGGGAAAAATCACATCAATTGTCAAAAGAAGTTGTTATGTTTTGTTTTCCAATCTTCACCATAGTTTGGATTTTTAGGAGTTTTCTTCCAAAAACACAACCTAAGTCAATGTACCTATTCTCTATGCTCTGAAACATGAGGGCTTCTCTTAACTTTGCAAAGAGAAGGCAGTTGTTTGCCCGGCCCAAGGTGTACACTGACTCTTTCATGCAAATACATCTTTCTACTCCTGTGGCCAAGTGCCTTTCTGTTATTGCCGCATGTTTGTTCAAGTGGTGAGGAAATATTAAATATCACACGTTCTCAGCGGAGACCGGACAGTAATTATCAACAGATGGCATCAGTAGGGGACTGAGAGAGCAAAAGAGTCCTCTCAGCAGGAGGACTTGTGCTGATCCCCAGGCAACTCATTGGTCACAGACCTGGGTGGAAACAATGAAGTCAACTATCAACCCCTCTCTCCACTTTCTACATTATCTTAACCTTTCCTAGGCATCCATCTTAAGTGACTGTCCGAGGCTCCCTCAGAAGTGGCAGAAGATTGAACCATGTGCTGGGATCACTTAAAAATCCTCCGGAGAAGGGAAGCATCATCAGGAGGATTTTGAGCGTTTCAGAAAATGCACAGAACGCTACTTGCGGACGGATATAAGTCAATTCCACAAGTCCCCATTGAAATGCTGCTGTTTTCCACATGCACCTAGACAAGTAATTAGGAACTTAGAGATAAAAAGATACAAGCCTGGTCCTTGAGAAATTAATGTGATGACTACATATTACTTATAGTACAATATGCTACTTATAGTACAACATGCTAACCGCAGCCATTGCAATATATGAACTAGATGCAGTGTCACTGTGAATGTTAATTACCCAATCCTGTCTAACTCTTTGTGACCACATGGACTATATAGCTCACCGGGTTCCTCTGTCCATGGATGGGATTTTCCAGGCAAGAATACTGGAGTGGTTTGCCATTTCCTCCTCCAGGGGATCCTCCCAAAGCAGGGATTGAATCCAGGTCTACCGCACTGCAGGCAAATTCTTTACTATCTGAGCCACCTGTAGTTTCATTAAGTAAATACAATTTTTACCTTATTTAGCTGTATGAAATTCCATCAGTTAATTTGCATATTTATCATATGAAGTTTGTATTTTTAGGTCTTTAATACAGTATTTCTACCATTCATTTGTAACTCCTTGCATTACTGATGAAACTGTAAAATTGTAATAACCATTCTAGTATTGCCTGTATAGATGTATATTAAGGTAAATAAAACTGACCAGGTGTTTCTAGGGTAAGGCTGGGTCCCTATGGGGGAAAAAAATACAATTAATGTTGTCTGGAATAGAAGTTGTAAGGGGTATTGGATCTATGTCAAGAAAGGTTTCAAGGAGAGGTGACATCCAGGCTCATAAATAGGGATACATTTATTCTACAAATGTGACAGGTGATGGGCATTCAGCACTGAAAAAGACAGACAGCATCTCTGACCAATGCAGCTTCTATCTACAGGAAATGGGGAGACTAGAATAGGAATTTTCCCAGCCAACTAGAAGGAAGGTCATTCCTAAAGGGGGCAGAGGAATGGTTAACACAAAGACCCAGTCATGGAAGAGTCAGGTACAGGGAAGAGGGGAGAGGAGCTTGTAGAGTAAACCTAGCTGCCCTTCCTTTACTCGTGCATTGATTAACCCAATCTTTATACCAAGGCACTGGTGCTGGAAATACAGTGTTGAACAACTCTGGTGAAATCTCAGCCTTTAAGGAGTTTACAGACCATAAGAACAGTGGACATTGAGGACCAGGACACATTCCATAGGAACCGAGGCCCCTTTAAGAAGTTAGTTGATTCAGTCATGAAAAGACCAATTCTGATGTTTCTCTTTTAGGGAATTGCCACCTACACAAATCAATGAGGGAGAGTGACAGAGATGAAGAATTGTATGTAAACCCCCATGGCATAAAATCACTGCCAGGGAAGAATGAAACAAGGAGACACTTCCCACATGGTCGTCCCATCCAGATCTGTGTGAAAATATTTAAACCAACATAAAATATGGAAAATAACGATGCCTCTGTACACATAACCCAGATTGAACACAGCTTAAACTATGCCTCACTTGCTATCATAAAGAAAGAAAATATTACGGACAGAATTGAAACCCTTGTTTGTATTCCTTTTTTTAATCCTATTATACTCTATCTTATTCCAGATGCAATCACCATCCTAATGTTGATCTTGATTCGTCCTGTCTGTGTTTAACAAATTTTACACATATAGGAAATAAATTGATTTGTTTAAGATAGCCTTGTGTCACATAGTTTGTGAAATATAAAATATTATTATAATCTATATTTCATTCTATAAGACAAGTGAATTTTTATATTTAAAATTCAACTTTCAGGATTTTTCCATGCTATTCAAGGCAACGTCTCTTATATTTTTTATGTTTTCATTTGTCATTTGTACTAGGGTTCTTCAGAGAAACTGAATGAATAAAATAGGTATATGAAGATATTTATTCATATAGAGATTGGCTCTGGAGGCCAAGAAGTCCCATAATCTGACATCAGCTGGAGACCCAGGAGGGTGGCGGTGTGATTCAGACCCAGTCTGAGGCCTGAGAACTGTGGGGCTGATGGTAAAAGCCTCAATCTGAGTCTGAGCACCCAAGAACCAGGAACATGATTACCTGAGAACCGGAGATGATGGATGTCTCAGCTCAAGAAGGAAGACTGTATGCTCACTTCCTCCACTGTTTTTTTGCATTCTCTGAAATGTCTACCTACCTTTATTTTTTCACTGTTGGTTTGTACTATATAAATTGTGTTTATATTCTAGTACTTAACATTGAAAGTATCACTCAGTCATGTCTGACTCTTTGAGACCTCATGGACTGTAGCCTGTCAGGCTCCTCTACCCACGGAATTCTTCATATAAGAACACTAAAGAGGGTAGCCATTCCCTTCTCCAGGGGATCTTCCCAAACCAGGGATAGAATCCAGGTCTCCCACATCACAGGTAAATGCTTTACCATCTGAGCCACCAGGGAAGCCCTTGTATTTAACATTAAGCTTCTAAAATTTTCTATTAAGTCTAAGATTATTCGCTACTTTTATCCTCCTATAAACAAGTCAAGAACATTATCATGTTTTAACTATCCTTTTAAAGTCTAAATTCTTTTTGTATTATCTAAACATCTAGGGTTTTTTTTTAAGTTGTTTCCCCTTTCATTAAGTACACTAAGATATTGATTTCTGTGCTCACTATTTTGACTTGCATCTATTCATCCTTATGGATTTACTTTTCTTTATTGTTTTGCTGTTGTTCAGTCATTAAATTATGTCTGACTCTTTGTGACCCCATGGACTGCAGCATGCCAGGCTTCCCTGTCCTTCATCATCTCCCAGAGTTTGCTCAAACTCATGCCCATTGAGTCAGTGATGCCATCCAATCATCTCATCCTCTGTCACCCCCTTCTCCTCTTGCCCTTAATCTTTCCCAACATCAAAGTCTTTTCCAATGAGTCAGCTCTTCACATCAAATGACCAAAATATTGGAGCTTCAGCATCAATATTTCCAATGAATATTCAGGGTTGATTTCCTTTAGGATTGACTGATTTGATCTTCTTGGTGTCCAGGGGACTCTCAAGCATCTTCTCCAGCACCACAGTTCAAAAACATCAATTCTTTGGTGCTCAACCTTCTTTATGGTCCAGCTCATATATTGATAGGGACTTTTGTCAGAAAAGTGATGTCTCTCTGCCTTTTAATATGCTGTCTAGGTTTGTCAAAGCTTTTCTTCCAAGGAGCAAGTGTCTTTTAATTTCATGGCTGCCGTCCCCATCTGCAGTGATTCTGGAGCCCAGAAATAAAATCTGTCACTGTTTCCATTTATTTCCCCATCTATTTGTGATGAAGTGATGGAACCAGATGCCATAATCTTAGTAATTTGAATGTTGAGTTTTAAGCCAGCTTTTTCACTCTCCTCTTTGACCTTCATCAAGAGGCTCTCTGGGGTAAAGCATCTGCCTGCAATGCAGGAGACCCAGGTTCAATTCCTGGGTTGGGAAGATCCCCTGGAAAAGGAATGGCAACCCACTCCAGTATTCTTGCCTGGAGAATTTCATGGACAGAGGGACCTGGCAGGCTACAGTCCATGGGGTCACAGAGAGTTGGACATGACTGAGAAAACAACACAGAAGTGGCTCTTTAGTTCCTTTTCACTTTCTACTATTAAAGTGATATCATCTACATTTCTTAGGTTGTTGACATCTTTTATTGGTTCTTCTAGTAAAAACTGTGGATATTAAAAGCCATGGAAGATAAATTCTCTTAACCTTTATCTGAAATGTGTTTAAGCCTCCCTCTTAAGTGAAAATTTGTGTGGATGCATGCTACGTTGCTTCAGTTGTGTCTGACTCTGCCTGACCCCATGCACTGTAGTCTACCAGCCTTCTCTCTCCATGGGATTCTTTAGGTAAGAACACTGGAGTGGCTGCTTTTGTCCATGGGATTGTCCAGCTAAGAATACTGCAGTGAGTTCACATGCCCTTTTCCAGGAGAGCTTCCTGACCCAGGGATGGAACCAGCATCTCTTACATCTCTTGAATAGACAGGTGGGTTCTTTACCACTAGCTTCATCTAGGAAGCCCCAAATGACAGCTTACTTGAGTCTAAAATTATAAATTAACAGTTATTTTCTCTCCTCCCTCTAAAGATATTGTTCCATTGCCTCTAGCCTCTATTCTGATGAGGAGAGATCACTACCAATGTATTTGTCATTAATGTACCTGTTCTCTGCTAGATTTAAGACTGGTCGCTTCGTTATATTTTTATTAACGAGGACTTGGTTTACCAAACTATGGTAGTTCAGATATATGACATAGCAATTCAGTATTTTTATAGATTCTATTCCATTTAGATTTATTTTTACTTATCCTACTCTGTTCTCCCATCTTTTCTTCATCTCTGAGACATTCACAACCATTAGAGCTTCAAAAATCTCTTCTCTACCATTTCCATAATTTTTATTTCTTTATATCTTCTACTGTATTTAGAAATATACCTAGTATGAGTAATACTAATCTTCCAATTTATTCATTGTTTTTCAGCCTTGTCCAGTCTGGAGTTTGTTCCTCCTACTGAGTGTTGTATTTCTATGATTGTATTCTTAATTTTCAGTTTATTTTTTGAAATGTTTAAACATACACATGGTCATGGTCCAGTAATAGACTGATTTTGTTATATATATATATATATGTGTGTGTGTGTGTGTGTGTGTGTGTGTCTGTGTGTGTATAGATAGATAGATAGATAGATAAATTCCTTTATGAATCTCTGATCATCCTTCATATATTTTTGTAGGTCTTTTTCAGACTGTTTTATTAATCCTATTTTATGTGTCATGACACAACAAATCATGAATTTTATTGACCACATTTTAATGTTTTCATGTGGTTTATACTTTTGGTTTGTGGACACATTTTGAATGGAAGTTTTTTTTTCTCTCTCTCTCTCTCTCTGAGGTGGAGGTGACTATGCTTGTCTTTATGTACTCTTCCATGTCTGTCCTTTTCTGCCTTCACCTGGCCCCTGAACTCCTGGCCAAAACTATGTCTTGTATTAAGATCAAGGAGGTCTCACCCTCAGAGGTGCTCACAGATGTAAACACTGAACCAAGAGACTTTCCTGGTCCACAACTGAAAAGTATACAACTTCACGTAAACTGAAAAGCAGCAACTTTTCACACCAAGGGGAGATCCACATTCCAGGATTTCTTAGAAACAGTGATCCTAGCACTACTAGGATTAAACCATAGAGTCCAAACTTCATGCCCCCCACCTCCTTGGGAATCTAGAGTCTATGAGGTTTCTACCACAGTGGTCAATCCCATATGTCTTTTCTTTTTCTGACTCACAGAGTTGTGTATCCTATTTTTGAACTATTGTGGAGGAATTTTTTCCCCTTTAATTATGTTTTATCTATCATTTCTGTACCTGGGAAGCAGTAGAATTGAGTGGCCTCAAAGCATAAATTTAGAGTCTCCTTCTGACATGTTACCCATCATTCAAAAATCAGATGATTGCTCGGTTTCACCTCCCTGTCGTGGTCCGTGGCTATTCCTCTGCTTGAAATACACAGGTATGCTTCTGTTTTACTAGTTCTCGAAGGCTCCACTTATGCCTCTTCTTTTTCAACATTTTTTTCCATGATAAAATCAACCATTTCTCCCAACCTCATTTTTTGCTCCTCACCTCATAGACTGTGCACTTCTTGGGAGTAGAAGTTGAGTTGATTTCATTTTACATCCTTTTTTGAAATTTCATTATGAGTGCTTGGTCAATATTTATTGAATGAACAATTAATGAATGCATATTTGTTTGAGGTTTAGAAGACCCAAATACACAAAGTCTTATTCTGACTTCCCTAAAATCTACCAGCCAGTCTAAAAATAAAAAGTGAAACTAAAACAACCTTTCTCTTCAAGACACTACAAACTCCTAAACTTATACTCAGATGTCCCAAAAATGTGTAGAAATTTTGCAGTATTCCAGTCCTGTGAAACCCAAAGCAGTTTGTTCTCTTTGCCATTATGAAAAATAAATAGGATTTGTGGAGAAATTATGCAAACTTTCCCTGGAAAATAAAAAGATTTTTAAAAAAACCCACAGGCAAACTTCTGAAAATCCAAAATCAACTAGCTTCATTTTACATGCTGAAGTTTCTACACCTCACTATAAAATAATGTGGAAGATTAAATCTCCCTAAAATTTAAGAAAATCAAAGTAGCACGCTTCACCAAAGAATATTGATATATCCATATATGTGTTTATAGACATTGACTTATATATGTGTATATGTCTACATGCATGTGAACAAGACTAGCATCTTTGCAACGGAATTAATAAATGGATAAATGAGAATTCAGGCAGTGGTTATTTTTTTGATAACTGACACTTATACTCTAAAACAATTTATAGTTCTCCCCAACACAACTTGCTCCCAAGACTCCATGAATTGTTAATACTATCCATGGAATGGCCTTCCCTATCCTGATTAACTGGATGCATCTCAGCTTAAATCCCACCTCCTCTGGGCAGCGTCTGACTCCTCGTCTAGCCTTATTGCCCTTTTCACACCCCTATCAGGACAAGTATTGGGATTATTTCTCCCTCTGTCTTTCCTCCATCAGACTGTGGCTCATCTAAAAGCGAAGTCAAGTGTTTTCATCTCTGAATCTCAGTGTAGCCCTGTGTTTGACACATGATAGGTATACATTACATTTTTGATGAGTGAATGAGAGAATAAAACCCATGAGTAGAATTACTCTGGAATCTACTTCCAGCAAAGAATGAGACAATTAACAGCTTCTGCTTTATCAAAAGAGATCTCTGTTACACACAATCTAAAAGGGCTTCTGTGAAGGATTGCTAACTTTCAATATGAATACCATGATCCTTCTAAAATTTAAAAAAAGGCACCCCTCTCCTTAAAAAAATCTCAGCCATTTTACACCAGCAAATAAACACTCAAATGATATGTTTTTCTATTAAAAACTCATGGGCCTTAAATTTCTTTTTAATCACAGGCTTTAGTATTATTACACGTGTTCCATTAACAGGCATATCCAATGAATTCCCTTTCATAAACACTAGCAAGTTCAGTGCAAACCAGCCAGGTGATTAATTTATAATTCTTGACACATTAGGGAGGTGGCTTGGAGGTAAGAAGTAGCCAGAAAGGCCTAGGATGGATTGCCTTTTATGCCAACACCGTGGACACACACAGAGAAGGGCCATGCAAACACCTGAGCACACGTACGCATACACACACGCATATACATGCCACCCATGAACAGTCACTGTGCTGAACCGGCCCTGGATCCAAATGTGACAAGCCAATGCCTGAAGGCAAATAGCTGAGCCTAAACTGTTGCAGGTTCCTTTTCACATAAAAATAATAATATGAATAAAAATCACTGGAGTTTGGCCAGAGCCTAATGCAGCACAATTTCTAAATTCAGCATCCTCCTTCCCACCGGCACCCTCAACACTCCCCCACTTGCTCCAACACCTCCTTCTTGCCTTTCTAGGCAGATTACTCTACCTCAAATAAGAAGCCATTCAGTGTCTGCTTCAGTCCCTGATGTCCAACGCATTAGGCTCTCTCCCTAAACCTCAAGGACAGAGATCCACTGTGCAAGAAGGAAAAGAGACTTCGGATTTGAATTCAGTAGCCACTAACTTGCTGTGTGGTTTTAGAAGAGTCAGTTCCCCGCTCTGAATGATACCAATAAATTTCCACATGAGTAAATGAGAAGGTTAGCTATAGGGATTCCTTTCCTTTCTAAGTTTTTTATTTTATGTAGAAATTTAGAGTATGGACGCTGGACCCAGACTGGTGGGGTTCAAATCCCAGTCCTTTATTTGATTTTAAATAATAATGATGACATGCATTTGGGTGGACTCCGGGAGTTGGTGAGGGACAGGGAGGCCTGGCATGCTGAGGTTCCTGGGGTGGCAAAGAGTCAGACACGACTGAGCGATTGAACTGAACTGAACTGAATGATGATGAAGATGATAAGGATAGACAGATGGATAAACAGATACTGCCTCATAGAGCTAGAGTGAGTTGAATGACATATTCTATATTAAATATTGAAAAGAAGGCCCAGCCCACTATAAGCCCTACATAAAGGTTAGTTGCTGGTACACTATAAACATTAAAAAATGATTTCTGAAAGTTATACTGGTAAGTCTGTCTTGTATTCATGTTTCAGAAGAAAGGCATGATAAACCAAAGCAAAAAGATTAACATGTACTTCAGGACAGTCATTCCACCTAATCCTTAAAACCCATGAGTCTTAGACCTCTCAAATCAATTAGGCATGCTGAGCATCCTGCTGGTGTTTCTGGGAGGGTAAGGACAAGAGCAGGAGAGCGGTCTGCAGGAATTAAGGGCGCTGGCAAAGCAGAGGACTCATACAGAGCCCTGGCCACGCAGCTTCTGGCAGCATCTGCACCTCTTCATCTCCCAATTTCATGGTCACAAAAAAAAAAAAAAAAAATCGCCCAGAAAATAAATGGATATGGAAACTGAATTGCTTGGTGATCAGTCTGTATCAAGTTGCACCGTGGCATCCTGGGATGATGGAAGCACAAAGCTCCAAGACCTTCCCTGGGGCAGGGAAAGGAGATGGAAACGATATTTCAACCTCCTGAGCTATCAATACAGAAACCTTCGCAGAATCTAAGTCCAGGACAGAAAAGCAAACAGTTCAAAATATTCAGTCTTCCAGTATCCTGGTTCCTAAGGAGATTTCCTCCTAAATGAGTCACTGGAAACTGCTCTTTAAAAAGCAGGTATTTATTTTTCTTTTATAAAAGTCTGAATATATTGCTTAGTAATAATAACAAGGGAAAAAATAACAGTGATGTAAACCGAGGCTAGTGGGTTGGACAGCAGGATAATTATCCTTGATCTCTGCTCTCAGCTGGAGCCCAGTGACAGACCTCCCTCTTTCCTTATCCCATTCTCTAAAAGAGCACTCTTCTGGGAGACCCCAGAGTGAGACTTTCATCTCCAGGACATCCAGTGAAGAGTTGTATGTCCCTGATAAATGTTTTAGCCTCTCCGGGCCTAGTATGTAACCAACAAAATCATTAGGCTCATCTCAGCCCTTGCGGTCAATGGTTTTAGGCTGTTATTCCCCAGTTCCCACCCTCCATTGGTCAAAGGTGCCCTCTGTGAGATGCTTAACACCCTTGCACATCCAGGCTTGCTTGTGCCTTCATCGGAAGTGGAATGGTTCATCAGGTGTCTCAGGAAGAAGAGCTGCAGTTCAATCAAAATGGAAGAAGAAGGATGCTAGCCAGCCACAGGAGGTGTCTGTTACACCCCCTCTTATAAGACTATAGCTCACCCAGGACACTCTACCACACAGCAAACCCTAACGTAAATGATGGATTCTAGTGAATAATAGCATATCAATATTGGTTCATCAGTTGTAATGCATGCGCCACACTAATATAAGACATTAAAAATAGAGGAAACTGAGGGACTTCCCTAGTGGTGCATTGGTTAAGAGTCTGCCTTCCAATGTTGGGGACATGGGTTTGATCCCTGGTTGGTGAACTAAGCCCGTGGGCTACAACTAGAGAGAAGCTGGTGCACTGCAATGACAGATCCTGCATGGTGCAACTAAGACTCAATGCAGTCAAATAAATAAATTAGTGTTTTTTCAAATATATCGAGAGGAAGCTGTATACAAGGAAAGAAGGGACATATTGGAACTCTCTGTACTTTATGCCCAGTTTCCCCCCCCCCCCTCACACGGGGGATATCATTCATTTTTAGCCACTTCAAGAAGGTGAGCCCCAGGGAGACTGCTACAGGCCCCCAACCAGAGGGCTGAGGAGGTGTAAGGGAACTTCCCAAGGATTGTGCTTAGTCGCTCAGTTGTGTGTGACTCTTTGAGACCCCATGGACTGTAGCCCACCAGTCTCCTCTGTCCACGGGCACTCTCCAAGCAAGAATGCCGGAGTGGGTTGCCATGCCCTCCTCCAGGGAATCTTCCCAACCCAGGTCTCCCGCATTGCAGATGGATTCTTTATCATCTGAGTCACCAGGGAAGTCCTCCAGGGACTGGGCAAGTGGAAATAGTGGAGGGAAGGCGGCAAGAGGGTACAAGGGGTATGCTCAGGGTCCTATCTCTGGAAGCTGCTGTGTTGCCTAGGGAGTTGTGGGTGGGGGTTGGTGTCGTGGTTGACATGGATAAAAGGTCTGCTAGTGATAAAGCCTTTGAAAACAAGAGAAATGGGGGAAATGCTTCTTAACTCATAGAGACTGATACATCCAAAAGTCCAAGGTTGGTGGGAATCCAGATCTAGGGAGAGAACTCCAGAAGGCCAAGAGAGCAGCATGGGGCCTTGTAGAGGGGGCAGAGGAGCCAAGGGAAGGCCTCCCAGCGGTTGCAGACCAGCATTCCTGCCCAGCAGCCTCCTGGGTGCCCAGTCTCTTCTTAGGCTCAGCAGGCCTGGGAGTGTATTGGTTGCAAGCAAGGTCTTGGTGGTGTGTCCTCTTCCAGGTTGCAGACTGCTCTCTTCTTCCTCTCTGCATCACATGGCAGAGAAAGGGTAAACTAGATCTCTGGCTCCTTTCTATTAAGGACACTAATCCCTTCATGACAGCCCCACCCTGGGGACCTTATTACCTCCCAAAGCCTCCACTTCCTAAGAGCATCAAATCAGGAGTAAGATTTCAACATATGAATGTTTGGGGGCACACAAATATTCAGCCCATCCTTGCCCACAGAGCTTTTTTTTTTTTTATGGTGCTCATAGCTATCTGATACAACATTATTATAATTATACTTAGGTTTATGTTTATTAATGATCAGTGAGACCTGCACCTCATTCCTGACACAGGCACAGTTTGGGGATACATGATCTCTGAGGATAGAGGTGTTTGTAACTTTGGTTCATGGATATAATCCCCAGTAATGCTGCTTACAGGATAGACATTTGTAAGTACTTTTTAAATCAATGATGAGTTAATGAGTAGTATGAGTAGCCTCTTCAGCAAGCTAACTGGAGAGCAGAGAACCCAGTGAAAATGGGGAATGACCCTTACAAAGGAAAGGGATGGGGAAGGTTAAAATTGGTGACTGCTTTTCTGCAAAAGCTAATCAAGTTCCTGGCCCCACTCTCCATACCCATGAAATCAAAAAGAAATCGATTTAAATTGACTGAAGCCAACGGAGCAGCCCAAGTCAATGGCAAGAGGTACAACTTATCAAAAGATACCAACCTGAGCGGCTGTCGTCACAGACCCAGCTGAGGATCTGACTGTAGCCTTGAGATTGTGTTTCCAAGAAGAGTGATTCCGACCTCCCCTGGATTCCCTGAAAGCAGTGAGCAGTGGGGAAGGACCACAAGACAACCTCACGGCCATGCTGATGAAGGGAGGAAGCTAGGGTAAGAGGTAACGTGTGGCGGGCTTACTATGCGGATGGCAGCGCTCGAAGTGCTAAATGTGGATTCACTCATGTAATTGTCACAGCATCCCTGGGAGGCAGAAGGACGGTCATCCTCGGTGTAGCAGAGACAGTGTCAGGTGTTCGCTGCACATCTGCACGTCCCCACCACCCAGCAAGGCCACTTGTCCCAACACCACTCTCCTCGATTTAAAAAAAGTGACCCTCTGCCTGGATTCTGGCTAATGGAATGTAGGTCAAAGGGATGCCCCCATGTGGGTGGGGCTCCCCTTCAATTTTCCACACTCTTCTTCATCAGACAGTAACGTGAGAAAGACAGAGAGTGAGTGTGTGAAGCCACTAAGAGTTCCTGTTACAGCACATGTGTGCAAGCTCAGTCGCTTAGCATGCTTGACTCTTTGCGACTCCACGGACTATAGCCCTCCAGTCTCCACCGTCCATGGGATTTCCCAGGCAAGAATACTGGAGTGGGTTGCCATTTCCTCCTCTAGGGCATCTTCCTGATCCAAGGATCAAACCCAAGTCCCCTGCACTGGTAGGCAGATTCTTTACCACGCCCCCACCTGGGGAGCTCTCCTGTGACAGCAGCTGGCATTACTTACCCTGGCTAATGTGACTATTTTACTGAGCAGAAAATTGAGGCAGAGTTACAGGGACTTGATCTAGTTGGTATCGGAGCTGGAGTTTGAACTCAGGCAGTCAGCCTGAGCCCATGAGCTTAATCTCCTGTAAGTGTGGGTTCTGGGGAGACCAAGGTCTCTTCATTCAGCCATGTCCACTGATACAAGGGAAGCCACCAAGCCAACATCAGGAAATGTATCACACTTCAAGAACTGTGGGTAGGCAGAGCAAACAGGTTTTACAGAAGGACGTTGCTCAGGAATTCTGGGTTTACACGTAAGTTACATACTTAGTTTTGATGCAGATTGGTATATAGCATTTTCTGTTCATTAAATTCCTCAATATAACTTTATGGTAAGAATGCAGGTCTTGTATTTCATACAGTCCCCAGGAGTGCTAGGAAAGGGGATTATGCCACCCAGCAACACTGCGTGAAACTAATTAACTGGCAGAATTTACAAATGCTTACAATGTTATGGTACTACGTGACTACATGTGCAGGAAAAGAAGGCGGTAGGAATGGACAAGAAGGGCTATGGGAAGATGGAAGTATGCATCAGTTCATACCCTGTGGCAAGCACTTGGGAAGAAATGTCTGTTTACTTCATTCCATCATTCACAGACAATCTTAAAATTTGTATGGAGACATGAAAGACACGACACTGTGAAAGTGGCCTTATTTTTCCTGCTGTATAGATGAGGAAACTGAGGACCACGGTGGCGATTAAATTTCTGTGGGCCTGCATGCTAAGCTGCTTCAGTCATGTCCATCTCTGCAACCCTATGGACTGCCTGCCAGGCTCCTCTCTTCATGGGATTTCAAAGGCAAGAATACTGGAGTGGGTTGCCATGCCCTCCTCTGGGGGATCTTCCTGACCCAGGGATCAAACCTACGTCTCTATGTATCCTGCATTGGCAGCCAGGTTCTTTACCACTGGTGCCACCTGGGAAGCCCAATAACTAAGACTCCTCAGTTCTAATGGCAGAGGGGAGAGGATGAAAACCAAAACCAGCTCAAAGGAGAAAAGTAGAGAAGGGATAAATTAGGAGTATGGGACTAACAGATAGACATCACTATATAGAAGAGAGATAAACAACCAGGATTTACTGTATAGCACAGGGAACTATATTCAATATTCTGTAGTAACCTATAATAACAAAGAATCTGAAATCTTTTCACTGAATGAATTTGCTCTACACCTGAAACTAACACAGTATTGTAAATCAACTATGGTTCAATTTTTAAAAAGGCAGATATGCATAGCCCAAGCTTTTTCACTAAAATCCTTAACCTTCAAATAAGAAGGCTGTTTTTAGCTGAAACACATAGTGATGGGGAAAAAAAAGAACAGTGAAATGGACTGGAGCACCTACCTCCCTCATAGAGGAGATATATTCTGGTAAAACCAATTCTAGCAAATCTCTATAAAGCAAATTCAATTTTCCCATTGACTTTCAGAGTTAGGAAAGTGAGCTAAATTCTTGTATGGAACAAGGAGGAAGGCCGGTAATGTATGACCTCCACCGAGTACTCAGTAGGTGCTAAATGCATATATGCAGTTTTTTCACATTTACAACAACACCTGTGGAGTACTATCATTATTAATAATAAATTATATTTAGTTATTATTCCCATGTTTAGAGGTTAAGAAACTGGGAGTATCAAAGAATAACTTATTTGCCAATAGACACACAGCTGACCTTAGCCAGAATTTAAACACAGGTAGTCTGAGAATGATGCTTATTTAAAGATTACTACTAGCCAAGCACCATGCTAAGCATATTTCATATATTAACTTGTTCAATCCTCAGAATAACTCCACTATTATCCCATTTTATGGATGAGCAAAGTGAGGCACAGAGAAATTGTTAGTAAGTAAGATTAAGGAATCTGTACAAGTCCACACAGTTTGGTAGAGCCAGGATTCAGAGGCAAGCAGTGTGGCTCCAGCGCCTGCACTCATAACTGCCACACTCAAGTGTCCCCTCTCAGCTGGAGGTCAGATGTGCCTCTGCTGTATTTAAGGGCAGCATGATTCCTCACCCTCCCCCCATAGTCACCTGCCTTCAGCCTCCGACTCTGAACTGCTAAAGACTAAAAGTATGCATATCTCCCCACAAATTCCTTTGTTGAAGCTGCAGCCCCCAGTGTAATGGCACTAAGGCCTTTATAAGAAAAGACATCAGAGAGTTTGAGCTCTGTTTCTCTCTCTCTCTGCCTCTCCCTCTCTGTCTCCACTATGGTCACGTGAGGACACAGCATGAAGGCAGACATCTATAAACCAGGAATAAGGCTCTCATCAAAAGTTGAATCAACAAGCATTAGGATCTTGGACTTCCCAGCCTCCAGAACTGTGAGAAAGAAATGATTGTTGTTTAAGCCATTTAGTCTGTGGCATTTTGTTATGGCAGCCCGATTGGGACTTCTGCACCTGACACCTTCAGTTTCATCAGAATTGCCTTTCTCAGCATCCTAGGACTTAGTTCCACTCTCCCTTTTCCTTGACTATTCCCAGGGGCATGAGAGTGAAACAAGTTTGATGCAGTATCAAGACTGAAGCTATTAGTTCCCCAGAGGCTTTCTCTCTCCTGCAGAGACCCCTGAGCAGGAACGTGATCCACATCCAGGGATTTACAATGAATAAAACTAAAAGCAGTCCTTGCTTCTTCCTTGTATCGGTTATCTACTGCTGCATAACAAATATACAACAGCTGAAAACAATAACATTTATCATCTCATAGGTTCTACTGATCTAGAATCTGAGCACAGCTTAGCTGGTCTTTTAGCTCAGGGTCTCACAGGTATTGTCCAGGGCAGCCGGAGTCATTTTGGTTCAAGATGATGGTAGGGGTGGTAAGGGGCTACAGAGAGAATCTGCTTCCAAAGTCATTGACAAACATCACTTCCTTGGCACGTGGGTTTATTCTCAACACACAGCTCACTTCCCCCAGGCTAAGAGCTTCAAAAAGAGAGAGATGGAATGGGCACCCCAGATGAAAGTTACTGTCTGGTTGTAACCTGGAGGTGACATCCCGTCACGTCTATAATATTCTACTCATCAGTAATGAGTCACCAGGTCTGGCCCAGCCTGAAAGAGAGAGAATTACACAAGTGTGAATACCAGGAAACTGGGTTCCCTGGGAGCCACTCTAGAAGCTGCCTACTGCCTTCCTTCCATTGAAATTTCCTTGAAATTAAAGCTCCTTACAGTCATCTGACAGTTTATTATCACAGATGATGATGAGTTGTCTATTAGATGAAAAATCTTAACTCAAGTAACAGGCACCCAAATGGAAACAGGCCTAAACAATGTGGAAATGTGATCTCTTCAATAACTTTCAACTGCCGGGTTTCACAGATGACGCTAGTGGTAAAGAACCCACTTGCCAAAGCAGGAGACATGTGTTCTATCCCTCGGTTGGGAAGATCTCCTGGAGAAGGAAATGGTAACCTCCAGTATTTTTGCCTGGGAAATCCCATGAGTAGAGGAACCTAGTGGGCTACTGTCCATGGGACTATAGAGAGTCAGACACAGCTGAGCAACTAAGCACGCTGAACTGCCAAACTCTTCCCTGCAAAACATGGGCAAGCTTTGGCACTGGGTGATTTAGTCACCCAGCCTATGATCGGGACACTCAGAAACTTCCTCTCTCTCCTCTCTGCCATCCACTACATTCACTATACACTAGGGCTAATTTCCCTCTTAGTCGTTAAGGCAGCTGCCAGCGGCACCTGGCACAACATGTTTCCTTGGAATACAAGCATGGAATATAAACAAGGTGGCCATTTAAAACACTTTCAGGGGAGGGGGGGTAATAAACAAATAAATAAAACACTTTCAGCATGAATAGGCCTAGTTAATAGTTGAAACAGTACACTAGGCATAAGGCAGGACTTCCCCGAGGAATATCAGGCCATCCTAAATGTAAGTTTTCCTCTTCAAAATGATAGGGTCAACAGACCACTGAGGCATCTGTGCACTGGTAACATTCTTCAGGGGGATGCAAATGTTATTCATTCATCCTTTTACCCAATGCCTACTTATTGAATGCTTTCTCTATCCCAGAACTGTGACCACTGAAGATAGAGCAGTGCACAGAACACCGACAAAAATTTCTGACATGTGGAGCTTATATTCTAGTTATGGTCACAGAAAAGAAACCAGATAAGCCTGTTGGTTGAAGTCAAAATTGAAATTAAAAGACACTTTCTCCTTGGAAGAAAAGCTAGGACAAACCTAGACAGTGTATTAAAAAGCAGAGACGTTACTTTGCCTACAAAGGTCCATCTAGTCAAAGCTTTTTCCAGTAGTCATGTGGGGATGTCAGAGTTGGGCCATAAAGAAGACTGAGCACCAAAGAAATGATGCTTTCAGACTGTGGTGTTAGAGAAGACTCTTGAGAGCCTCTTAGACAGCTAGGAGATCAAACCAGTCAATCCCAAAGGAAATCAACCTTGAATATTCCTTGGAAGGGGCTGTTGCTGAGGCTGAAACTTCAATAATTTGGCCACCTGATGAGAAGAGCTGACTCATTGGAAATGACCCTGGTGCTGAGAAAGATTGAAGGCAGGAGGAGAAGGGGATGACAGAGCATGAGATGGTTGGATGGCATCACCGACTCAATGGACATGAATCTGAGCAAGCTCCAGAAGATGGTGAAGGACAGGGAAGCCTGGAGTGCTGCAGTCCATGGGGTCGCAAAGAGTCAGACAAGACTGGGAGACTGAACGACAACAAACCTTCTGGAGAGACTTCCCTGGTGGTCCAGTGGCTAAGAATCCTCCTTCCAATGCAAGGGTACAGGTTCAATCCTTGGTCAGGGAACTAAGATCCCACATGCCATGAGGTAACTCAACCCACATGCCTTAACTAGAGAGCCTGCATATCAGAACTACTGAGCCCATGTGCTCTGGAGCCCACGAGTCACATCTAGAGAAGCCCGAATGCCACAGCTAAGAGCCGACACAGCCAAAAATTAATAAATTTCCTAGAAAGCTGCTGGAGGATGATGAATGTCTTTAAAGAAAGCAAAGAATGGGATTGGAGAGTGCAGGAAAAAAAGAGGCCATCTAAAGAGACTTATTTTACTTTGAAAGAAATAGGAGTCATTGGAGGGTTTAAAGCAGGGACGTTCCATGCTCTGCCTTGTGTTTTAACATGATTCCAGGTGGCTGCCATATTGAGAATAGAATAGGAGCAAAGGAGTGGAGGCAAGATGATAAGTTAATTAAGAGGTTGCTGTGATGATCCAAGAGTGAGTTGATGGTGGATACAGGGAGAAACAGTCAGATCCTGATATGGCTTGAGAGAGGAACCTACAGAACTGGCTAATGAATTATTGGAGAAGAGAGAGAGCTGTAAACTGTGGTTTTCAAAGTATACTTGGTTTCTTAACCTGAAGTAAGGGAGTTTCTACTAATTACAGGGGAAAAAACAATGAAGGAGCAGGTTTGGGAGAGGATGAGAGTAAAGGAAGGAAACCAGGAGGCTTATTTTAGATGTGTTGTGTTGAGATGCCTGCTAGACAACCGCATGAAGATGTATTAATAACTAGCCATTGGAGGCATGAGTCTGTGGTTCAAGGGGGAGGTCTGGACTATAGATATAAACCTGGAAATCATCAGCCAGCTGATAACCCAGGGGAATGGTGCCATCTTGGGGTCTCTGCTGAAGACAGATGGGTCACTCAGTGTGATCATAACCAGGTTAGCCTTGGTGAGGGGAAGTCTATGTGGCTGAGCCTGTGTGTACCTCCACTCCTGCCATCATGGACACTTCTTTTTTCATGAACCCATTGAGAGCTGTAGAAATTTCACTATGGTAGAAGGCCCCTGAATTTTGATTGGATTTATCTCTCACCCTCTGATAAGTAAACGTCTTACCAATAAGTCTAGGCTAGTTGCTGCTACCTGCTCACTAGGTCAAACCAGTACAATGACATCAATGTAATGTGCCACTGTGATATCTTTTGGAAGGTTAAGGTGATTAAGATCCCCGGAAACTGAATTATGACACAGGACTGGAGAGTTGATATGCCCCCAAGATAGTGATGGTGTATTGCTGGACTTGCCAGCAGAAAGCAAACTGCTGTTGGTGGTCTGTACCAACAGGTATCAAAAAGCAAAAATGCATTTACCAGATCAATAACTACATACCAGACACCAGGGAATGTGTTAATTTGCTCAAGCAAAGAAACCACACCTGGTACAGCAGCTGCAGTTGGACTCTCCACCTGGGTCAGCTTACCATAATCCACTCATTCTCCAAGATCCATCCCTCCTCTGTGCAGGCCAAAGAGATGAGTGGAATGGGGATTTGGTAGAAATTATGATGCCTACATCTTTCTAATCTTTGATGGTAGCACTAATCTCCATAATACCTCCAGGAATTTGGTTTTGTTTTTGGTTTAGTATTTTCCTATGTACAGACAATTCTAATGGCTTCCACATCCCACTGTAATATTTCACAGGTCAGGAAATCAGTGTGAAGATTCTGCCGGCTGCTGAGTGTATCTATTCTAATTATGCACTCAGAACAGGGGAAATAATATGGGATAGGTTCATGACCCACTATAAGCTGGACCTGAGCTAAAATTCCATGCACCTCCTGATCCCCATAACGCTTTACTTGGACAGGTGGACCACGGTGACAGTTCAAAGTCACTGTCCAGTAGTACTTGAAAGCCCCAGTTATTTTTTTTCCCAATGCAGTTACCCTGGTAAAAGGTCATGGGTCCATTTGAGGAAGAAAGGAAGAAAGATGATCAGTATACATTTTTATCAATGTACTGTATTTCTTTCACAAGGGGAATCAGGCTCCCTTTCATTCAACAGGTTCCAGGTCTGCAAACTGACTCAAGTATGAAAACTGACAAACTCTGTTTTAGGACTCAAGTTAGACTTTTGTTCATCCCACTTAGAACTGTTTTGCTAATAAAGATCAAGTAAGAATTCAGTAAACTTCCTACCTATTTCACTTCTAGTAATACTATGGTCAGCCAGCCAACGCCCTAAATCTCTATGTGTTGGTATATTCTGAATGCTGTTCTGACTCTGTTGTCCCTTACAGTAACCACACCCACCTTGCCTTTGCTGGTTGAACACTGACCCTTGGCCCCTCTCATCCCAAGATCCAGTTACAGTTGACCATTGAACAACACAGGTTTGAATTAGATGGGTTCACTTATTTGAGGGTTTTTTTTGATAAATAGAGGACTATGCAACTTGTGGTTGGTTGACTCCATGGATGAGGAACTGCAGATACAGACGGCCAACTAGTGGTCTTAAGCATCTATGGATTTTGGTATCCTCAGTGGTTCTGCAACCAATCCCCAGGATACCAAGGACAACTGCATTCCCTCTGCATTTAAGTTTTCAATTCAGTGACTGCAGCTCCCACTGTGAGGTCTGGTCCACAGAGAAGAGCAATCAAAGTTCTTCAAGGATACCATTCCCTTTCTCATTCATTTTTCAAAGTAATTGTTCAAAGGTATGTATTTTGGACCCTCAAAATGCGGGTGTTGTTGTTCAGTAACTAAGTCATGTCCAGCTGTTTGCAACCCCATGGACTTCAACATCCCAGGCTTCCCTGTCCTGCACTATCTCCTGAAGTTTTCTCAAACTCCTGTCCATTGAATCCATGATGCCATCCAACCATCTCATCCTATGTCATCCCCTTCTCCTGCTTCAATCTTTCCCAGCATCAGAGTCTTTTCCAATGAGTCCACTCATCACACCAGGTGGCCAAAGTATTGGAGTTTCAGCTTCAGTATCAGTTCTTCCAATGAATATTCAAGGTTGATTTCCTTTAGGATTGACTAGTTTGATCTCTTTGCAGTCGAAGGGGCTCTCAAGAGTCCTCTCCAGCACCATAATTTGAAAGCATCAATTCTTCAGTGCTCAGCCTTCTTTATGGCCCAACTCTCATATCCATACATGATTACTGAAAAAAAACATAGATTTGACTAGACAGAACTTTGTTGCGAAAGTGATGTCTCTGCTTTTTAATACACTGCCTAGGTTTGTCATAGCTTTTCTTCCAAAGAGCAAATGTCTTTTGATTTCATTGAGGCAATCACCATCCTCAGTGATTTTGGAGTCCAAGAAAATAAAGTTTGTAACTCTTTCCATTGTTTCCCCATCTATTTTCCATGAAGTGATGGGACAATAAACTGTGGAAAATTCTGAAAGAGATGGGAATACAAGACCACCTGACCTGTCTCTTGAGAAACCTGTATGCAGGTTAGGAAGCAACAGTTAGAACTGGACATGGAACAACAGACTGGTTACAAATAGGAAAAGGAGTACATCAAGGCTGTATATTGTCACCTTGCTTATTTAACTTACATGCAGAGTACATCATGAAAAACACTGGGTAGAAAGAAGCACAAGCTGGAATCAAGATTGCCGGGAGAAATATCAATAATGTCAGACATGCAGATGACACCACCTTTATGGCAGAAAGTGAAGACAAACTAAAAAGCCTCTTGCTGAAAGTGAAAGAGGAGAGTGAAAAAGTTGGCTAAAAGCTCAACATTAAGAAAACTAAGATCATGGCATCCGGTCCCATCACTTCATGGGAAATAGATGCGGAAACAGTAGAAAAGGTGTCAGACTTTATTTTTTGGGGCTCCAAAATCACTGCAGATGGTGATTGCAGCCATGAAATCAAAAGACGCCTACTCCTTGGAAGGAAAGTTACGGCCAACCTGGATAGCATATTGAAAAGCAGAGACATTACTTTGCCAACAAATGTTCATCTAGTCAAGGCTATGGTTTTTCCAGTAGTCATGTATGGATGTGAGAGCTGGACTGTAAAAAAGGCTTGAGTGCTGAAGAATTGATGCTTTTGAACTCTGGTGTTGGAGAAGACTCTTGAGAGTCCCTTGGATTGCAAGGAGTTTCTACCAGTCCATCCTAAAGGAGATCAGTCCTGGGTGTTCATTGAAAGGACTGATATTGAAGCTGAAACTCCAATACTTTGGCCACCTCATGCGAAGAGTTGACTCATTGGAAAAGACCGTGATGCTGGGAAGGATTGGAGGTAGGAGGAGAAGGGGACAACAGAGGATGAGATGGCTGGATGGCATCACCGACTGGATGGACATGGGTTTGGGTGGACTCCGGGAGTTGGTGATGGACAGGGAGGCCTGGTGTGCTGTGGTTCATGGGGTTGCAAAGAGTCGGACACAACGGAGCGATTGAACTGAACTGATGGGACTGGATGCCATGACTGTCTTTTTCTGAATGTTGAGTTTTAAGCTAGCTTTTTCACTCTCTTTCATCCTTCAAGAAGCTCTTTAGTTCCTCTTCATTTTCCACCATTAAGGTGCTGTCATCTGCATATCTGAGGTTATTGATATTTCTGCTGGCAATCTTGGTTCCAGCTTGATGTTTATCCAGCCTGGCATGTCTCATGATGTACTCTGCATGTAATTTAAATAAGCAGGGTGACAATATACAGCCTTGATGTACTCCTTTTCCTATTTGGAACCAGTCCTTTGTTCAATGTCTGGTTCTAACTGTTACTTCTTGACCTGCATATAGGTTTCATAGAAGGCAGATAAGGTGGTTTGGTATTCCCATCTCTTAAAGAATTTTCCACAGTTTGTTGTGATCCACACAGTCAGTGTGGGTGAGAATGTCTTATATGAGAAATCCTCTCTAATATGCCAGTCTCCCTAAGTCTTTGAATTCCTTAACATAAATTAAATCAAGGCAGGTACAGCCATTGCTATTTTTCCCACCATGGGCCATCTTTTTATGTCCATGTTTCAGTCAACCAACAAAACTAACTACTCAAGCCTGTCCTAACTTCCTGAGCTACAATAATAAGTAAGGAATCTCTGCTTTGGAAGCCCATGTCAATAAATTCAGTGTGATCCATCTTTGCAAACCTCACACCGTTATTCCACACCTTTAATATCCATCCCTACACTGTTATCTATATTTGTTGTTGTTGATGTCATTTAGTTGCTAAGCCATGTCCAACACTTTTGCAACCTCATCATTCATAAAACAAAGATCATGGCATCCAGTCCCATCACTTCATGGGTAATAGATGGGGAAACAATGGAAACAGTGACAGACTTTATTTTGGGGGGCTCCAAAATCACTGCAGATGGTGGCTGCAGCCATGAAATTAAAAGAAGCTCGCTCCTTTGAAGAAAAGCTATGACCAACCTAGACAGCATATTCAAAAGCAGAGACATTACTTTGCCAGCAAAGGTCCATCTATCCAAAGCTATGGTTTTCCCAGTAGTCCTGTATGGATGTGAGAGTAGGACGATAAAAAAAGTTGGGCACCAAAGAAATGATGCTTTTTAACTGTGGTGGACATTAGTTTGAGCAAGCTCCAGGAGCTGGTGATGGACAGAGAAGCCTGGCACACAGCAGTCCATAGGGTCTCAAAGAGTCAGACAAGATTGAGCAACTAAACCAAATGGAACTAGACTGTAACCCACCAGGCTCCTCTGTCCATGGGATTTTTCAGGCAAAAATACTGGAATGGGTTGCCATGAACTCCTCCAGGGGATCTTTCCAACCCAGGGATTGAACCTGAGTCTCTTATGTCTCCTGCATTGACAGATGAGTTCTTTACCACTAGTGCCATCTGAAGAGCCCTTGAATCCCTGAGTTCATCCTATTTCTTGCACCACTTTGTCCAATGATATTAGAAGCAATCAGCCAACTTTATTATACTTGTCATTCTTCCCAAAATGCTTGAAAATATCATATGCACAGTTACCCAGATCTTTTCTTCTTGTAAGTAGTTGATTAAGAGCATCCACTGGTGATATTTTGTGTACCTATACTGCCAGATCTTGACATGGACCATTAGTGCTCTCTTTACTACTGGAGACAGAGTCATTAGGATCTTTCAGTCTAATCAGACTAGAGTGCAATTCCAAAAATCCCAAAGCCAATTCATAAAATCCATGCTTAACATTCTGTTCTTTGAATCACTCCTGACAACAAATCTTTATTAACCAGATATCTCCAGAGATTTATTATAAAGGAATTGGCTCACATGCTTATAGAGTCTGGAAGTCTAGATTCAAGAGAGATAAGGTATAGCTTCAGCCCAAGTCCAAACGTTTGGAAGGCAGGGTAACCAATGGTGTTAGTTCTAGTCAAAGTCCAAGTTCAAGGACTGGAGAAAAATGATACCCCAACTCAAAGACAGTCAGATACAAGAGAAAATTCTTTTCAATTCAAAATTTTTATTCAATTCAGTCCTTCAGTGGATTGAATGAAACCCATCCACACCGAGGAGGGCAATCTATTTTACTAAGCCTACCAATTCAAATGCTAATCTCATTCAGAAACACCCTCATAGACACATCTAGTTTTTTAACCAATTATCTGGACACCCAGTGGCCCAGTGGAGAGGAGGAGACTTTAAATCAACCATCACAATACCTGACACATTATAGAATGTCATAAAGTGAACAAATTTAGGGAAAGTGTCTGTCCTTGCACTTATATTCAATACCCACTCACTAGACTCTCTGGTTTCCAATGTCACCAATCCAGGGTTTCAAATTTCCTTCCTTTCCTTTCACGTTTTCCTTCAAATTTTCTTGAGTCCCCACTAGACACTATTGGGACTAATTAGAAACAATGTAACCACTGTATAACAATATCTACCAATTCAGTGAATGTTTTATATGTCACACATTATATTTAAAAGTTCACTAATGTATTATCTCACTTATTGTCATAATCACAGCAATAAAATAATTAGCCTTCATTTAACATCTACTTCTGCTTCATTGACTACACTGAAGCCTTTAACTGTGTGGCTCACAACAAACTTCAGAAAATTCTTCAAAAGATGGGAATACCAGACCACCTTACCTGCCTCCTGAGAAACTGTATGCAGGTGAAGAAGCAACAGTTAGAACCAGACATGGAAAAATGGACTGGTTCCAAATTGGAAAAGGAGTACATCAAGGCTGTATATTGTCGTCCTACTTATCTAACTTATATGCAGAGTACATCATGTGAAATGCTGGGCTGGATGAAGCTCAAGCTGGAATTAATATTGCTGGGAGAAATATCAATAACCTCAGATATGCAGATGACAGCACCCTAATGGCAGAAAATGAAGAGGAACTAAAATACCTCTTGATGAAAACAAAAGAAGAAAGTGAAAAAGCTGGTTTAAAACTTAACATTCAATAAACGAAGACCATGGCATCTGGTCCCATCTGGTCCCATCACTTTGTCAGAGGAGTGTGTAATTTCCTCAGTTCTGTCTCATCACAACAAAAATTTGAAGCAATGGACATTAAAGCATTCAGCATGTCACAGCTCTCAGACAGACAGTGTTATAGCTCCATGTTACAGTTCAGTTTTATTTAGAAAATAAAGGAAAATACATCCTCAAGGCAGAAGAGAGAGAAAAAGAGGACACGTGCACGAGAGAGAACTCTGGCCCTTTGGCTCCTCTTTCTATATGTTTTTTCTCTCCCCGCCGGGCTTGCCCTATGTAAATTGGGCTAGCCAGGAGTGCTGTCTGTTCTACCTGAGGTCCACACTCTGGTCCTTGGACCTTCCTTTGTTCTATTTTCATGGGCTTTTCCCTTCCTTGTCTTTTAGCCACCGCCCTTCTGGACTCCTTTTTCCTACTCTAACTACCTAACAACTTCATAGCAAATAGATGGGGGAACAATGGAAAGAGTGACAGACTTTATTCTCTTGGACTCCATAATCACTGTGGATGGTGACTGCAAAGCCGTGAAATTAAAAGATGCTTGCTCCTTGGAAGAAAAACTATGACAAACCTAGACAGCACATTAAAAAGCAGAGACATCATTTTGCTAACAAAAGTCCATCTAGTCAAGCTTTGGGTTTTCCAGTAGTCATGTATGGATATGAGAGTTGAGCCATGAAGAAGACTGAGCACCAAAGAATTGATGCTTTTGAACTGTGGTGTTGGAAAAGATTCTTGAGAGACCCTTGGACTGTATGAAGACCACTCCAGTCAATCTTAAAGGAAATCAGTCCTGAATATTCATTGGAAGTACTGATACTGAAGCTGAAGTGCCAATACTTTGGCTAGCTGCTGTGAAGAGCTGACTCATTAGAAAAGACCCTGATCCTGAGAAAGACTGAAAGCAAGAGGAGAAGGGGATGACAGAGGATGAGATGGTTGGATGGCATCACTGACTCAATGGACATGAGTTTGAGCACACTCAGGGAGATGAAGAACAGGGAAGCCTGGTGTGCTGCAGTCCGTGGGCTCTCAAAGAGTGAGACATGACTGAGCAACTGAATAACAACAACAACAACAAGTAGGGAAATTGAATCTCAAACCTATGAATAGGGCAGACAATACTTTGAACCACAAGAGTTAAGCTCAGAGCTGGAATGGTAACCTCTCTACCAGAGTATCTTCTCACAGGTCTAGGTTCTGTTTGCTGAGATTCACCAGGTTAAGGAAGAGTAAAAGTGGGTTCAAGGTTATGACCTCAGGGTTGTATTATCAAACCAAGAGTCTTAATGTAGAAGTGAAGGTCTGGAGTGAAGAGTATTAAAATTAGAGCTTATTCTCTGCATAGAGAAAGAAGGTAGGAGGTGACTGCTCTTGTAAGAGGAGATGTTCAGGCTCAGATGATGGGGGGAGGAAAGATAAAACCCAAGAATATCCTGAAGAACAAACAGTGGCATTTGCTATAAAGATAAAATGAGCAGAAGCAGCTAAGCCTCCGTGGACAGCTTCCTATCAGCAGCATTGCTTTCTAAGCTTTTGATACCTGCTCGTCTCCTTCATACAACAGGTTTTTCAGGCCCACCTGTGGTCTTTTCACTTGCCATTACCTCCATTTTGTAGATGAATCTACATTTTGTAGATTCTTAGAGTAATTAAGAAATTGTCTGAGATTGAATGAATGATGAGTTAACTCTAAGAAAAAAGAACAACATCAAATCCCGTAGGTTGCTGTTCTGAAGAGTATAAAATTTGCCTTTCAACAACCAAACATAATGTTTTTTACTGTGAAATGAAAATATCTCCTGCCATATTAATAAACAAGAAATGTCCCAACCATCAGTGATTTCTGGCCTCCAAATGCAAACGACGGATCCCCAAACTGTAATCCAGCAGATGCTGCCACCTTCCTTGGTGACTGCTGAGGAGCTGGGGAAATGCAAGAAGCAAGGTGAAAAAGGAAACAGGATCAGGCCCCAGATAGATAGCTGAGGAACACATGAAAGGAATGAATTCAGTGAGCCCAGAGGCTTGCGACTTCCCATTCAAAGAATGCTAGATTCTTTAACTTGATACCTGTTCTTTGATGTCCAGACTCCCTGTTCCCTTTGCTGTATATATAAACTTCTATATAGCCTGACTCCCTCTCCTGCCTCCATGGAGCAGTTTTTTCAAAGCTACTGAGATGCTGTCTCCCGGGCTCGGAGTCCTAAACATTCCCACCAAATAAAATAACTGTCTACTTTCAGCTTGTGGCTATGTTTTTTAGTCGACATTATTATCTGGCAATTTGGAGAAGCAGAGTCCCTCAGTACACTTGCTGAGCCCTGCACAGCAGCAAGCTGAATGCTGGTGGCCAAGGGTGGAGACCAGCAGTAGAATCCTGGAGGGGCCTGGAGGACCTGCAGGTACTTGATGGCTTGGGCGTCAGAATAGGAATTAGAAGGGGTAGGATAGTGTTGATTACAAACCAGGAAAGCATTGTGATGTGATGCCCTAAGAAGATCAGCTTAGGAGTCAGAAAACTGGGTCCAAATCCTGACTCCTCCTTTAGCCAGCTGTATAACACAGGCAGGTTTTGGACTATTTTTTTAATCTATTTTAATTGGAGGCTAATTACCATATTGTAGTGATTTTTGCCATACATTGACATGAATCTGCCATGGGTTTACCTGTGTTCCCCATCCTGAACACCCCCTCCCACTTCCCTCCCCATCCCATCCCTTTGGGTCATCCCAGTGCACCAGCCCTGAGCACCCTGTCTCATGCATCAAACATGGACTGGAGATCTGTTTTGCATATGATAATAGACATGTTTCAGTGCTATTCTCTCAGATCATCCCACCCTCGCCTTCTCCCACAGAGTCCAAAAGACTGTTCTATACATGTGTGTCTCTTTTGCTGTCTTGCATATAGAGTTATCATTACCATCTTTCTAAATTCCATATATATGCATTAGTATACTGTATTGGTGTTTTTCTCTGTGGTACATATATACAATGGAATATTATTCAGCCATTAAAAGGAATACATTTGAATCAGTTCTCATGAGGTGGATGAAACTGGAGCCTATTATACAGAGTGAAGTAAGCCAGAAAGGTCCTAGACTTCTCACGAGTCTCAGCATCCTCACCTGTAACATGTGCTGCCTTCATAGGATTACTGTGAGGGCTATCCATTCCATGTGCAATTTATCAAGCACACAGTTTTGCTCCTAAGGAGTAAATCTAATTGCTGTCTACTTCACCACAGCCACCCTTAAGGGTGTCTTAGCCCATGGAGCTGCTGTAACAGAGTACCCTAAAACAGCATGCTTATGAACAACAGATTATTTCTCACAATTTTGGAAGTAGACATCCAAGATCCAGCAGCCAGCAGATTTAGTGTTTGGTGAGAGCCTGCTTCCTCCTTGTTGCAGACTGTCAGCTTCTCTTTTTACTGAATCCACTTTCACAAGAAAGCTAGCTCTATGATGACTCATGCATGCATGTGTGCTAAGTTGCTTCAGTCATGTCCTACTCTGTGCAACCCCATGGACTGTAGCCTGCCAAGCTCCTCTGTCCATGGGATTCTCCAGGCAAGAATAGTGGAGTGGCTTGTCATGCCCTTTTCCAGGGCATCTTCCTGATCCAGGGATCAAACCCAAGTCTCCTGTGTTTCTGGCATTGCAGGCGGATTCTTTACCACTAAGCCACTGGGGAAACCCCCAGAGATTCTTACAAAGGTACTGATCCCATCTTTGTGACTCCACTCTCATGATGTCATCTCACCGGAATCACCTCCCAAAGGCCACACCTCGAAATACCATTGCATTAAGGGGGTAGCTCTTCAATATATGAATTTGAAGGGATAAAACATCCAGTCCATTACAGAGGGAAAACTGGAGAGGTCGGAATTTCAGAAGCGATAGTCAGACCCTCGTGGGCACCTGTGTGTGAGTGTGTGCATATGTACCGTACTGCCCAGTATGAAACAGCCACCTCCAGCATCTGATTGGGCCTTAAGCCCAGCAGCCTGGGAAGGGCCAGGACAGGGATTATTATGGCAATTTCAAGAAAGAGTAGACAGAGGCTGGCATAGGTAGAGGAAGCTGCCCAAAGTCTCCCGGACACAAAGTGATAGTTCTGATATGGCTCCTCCCTTTTTCTCAGCACAGACAAATCAGCAAGGTAAGTGAGCCTCAGTGACCTAACCTGGAAAGTGGGGAGAAGAAGTGGAAATAAATAAGGTAGTTCAACACACTCTACCACATATTTGCTGTGGTGCAGGAAACAACCCCAGGTTCCAAGAACACAGTGATGAACAGGAAGACAGTGGCCATGCCCACCTGGAGCTTACACTCGAGTGGGAATGCATGTAAACTGCTTGGACCTTGAGCTTCTAATTAATTTCCAGTATATGTTGCCTATTAAAGGAAGGTCAAGAAGTCAACAAAAGCACAATTAATTGTCTCCTCTCATTATATTCCCTCTGCCATCTTGATTTCTTCCTCCTACTAAGGACTTAGAATCACTTTAGACTTGCACTTAGGGCAATGAGAAAACTATAAAGTAATGGTAGAGGCTGATACAGCCAGAGTATGGTGTTGTTGTTCAGTCGTTCAGTTGTATCAGTTCTTTATGACCCCGTGGACTGCAGCACACCAGGCTTCCTTGTCTTTCACTATCTCTCAGAGTTTGCCCAAACTCAAGTCCCCTGAGTTGGTGATGTTATCTAACCATCTCATCCTCTGCCACCTGCTTCTTTTGCATGTAAATATCTCTTTCAACTTTGCGTTTGAGTATATCTATCATGGAGCCATACAAGAAGGTGGGTGGGTTTTGTTCCAAAACACCCCAAACTCCCTGTAGGGTTTCAACAAAGCATTTTTGAAGGCAAGGTGATACAGGAGCAAGGTTGATTTTTGCAGACTTCTTGGTACAGAAGTCTTTTGTCCACATAAGTCAGATCAAGATGTTTCTATAAACTTCCCACAAAGCAAATGTCATTTTCTGTACTGCGACTTTTTATTTCTCTGTGAATGGAAATATGCTATACTCGCAAAGGTCAGGGCCTAGTGAAAAGTCTCTCCCATATATTTCAGGCTCTAGGAGACAGTCTTAACTCTAAACAAAAGCAACGAGGAAGCTGAAGGTTCAATAGTATAGCCACCTGATGCGAAAAGCCAACTCATTGGAAAAGACCCTGATGCTGAGAAAGATTGAAGGAAGAAGAAGAAGAGGAAGGCAGAGGATGAGATTGTTGGATGGCATCACTGACTCAATGGACATGAGTTTGAGCAAGCTCCAGGAGATGCTGAAGGGCAAGGAGGCCTGGTGTGTTGCAATCCATGGGGTCCCAAAAAGTGGGACACATCCTAATGACTGAATAACAACAAAGTCAAAGAAACAGATCTAATAAGGAGTCATATTTGTTCTTTCCTGTTGCAAGAGAAGTTAAGTGGCTGGGCTCAAGTCACAGAGCAAATAAGTGGCTACCTACCCAGGCAAGTTTAACTCAGAAGCTCTGGGTCCTTTTCACCTTTGCCTCCTTCTTCAGAACCAGTCAAAACTACAGCCCCAAATGTAAGTCAGTGTTTGTTTGTTTTGGAGATTTGCATAGATAATCCCATTTCTGTAGAGGCCACCCCTGGGCTCATCCAAAATTTCCTGGAAAACTAAGAGAAAAAAGCATTTTCAAGCTCAAGCAGCTTGCTGGCACTGGGAAGTGTTCGGAAAGAAAGGCCTCTTTGTCCCTGGTGTTGCACCATGCACGTAATCTCATTTTCAGCTAATCAATTCATATACAGTAAAAAGCCTAATGTGATTCCTCATTAGCAGAGGGCCATAAAGAAGCCAGTTCCGAGGCTGCACTAAATCCCAAAATGGCTGGCACCTCCCAACCAGCGATTATCAAATTGGCTGGCATTAATCATTTTTAATGACCAATTTGTGTTTTTTTACTTAAAAAAAAATGAGTGTGGGGCAGGGGGTGCTTTGTCTGATTATTGGTGTAAAAGAAAACAAGCAGGTTTGGTAAAATCTCATTAAAAAAAAAAGTGGGAGAGAATTAAGCAGGGGAATGGGATGGAAAAAAAAAACAGAGAAGCTTGAATCACCTTTGTCAGGTATGTAGCTGTGACCAGCAAAGCAGACCATCAAGAGGAGGCCTTTCAGCAGAGGCCTGCAGGGGGGCCGTCAATGGCCCCTTTATTTGTGAAAGATGGATTATTTTAAATAAATTACAGAGCACTTTCACTGAATAAACAGCGTCTCGGTGGCTGTGGTGTGCTGTACATGCTTAATTGCGCTACAGAAAAATCCTAAAAGACTCTTGAGCCCGGGGCTGGGCTTTGAGTTTGCTGATAGGATCCGAGTCCTCAGGTGGGGCCCAGATGATCTGGAAATAAAAACCAGTGCCCTAGAGAAGAAAACAGTGAGCCTAATAGGGAATATATACTTATAGTATTTCAGAAAACCACCGGGATGGAGGGCTCCCAAAACTGCACAAGGCGGCCTCAGAAGTGAGCCATCTGCATGTCACTTTTATTTGCGTTTGATATGTTAAATGCCCCCGATGTTTATGGCATGGAAGCCCACTCAAACATTGCAAAGATTCCTCTGCCGAAGGAAGAGGGCTCTCTCCTTGCGTTGTACCCCTCCCCCAGCATCCCTTCCCCTCCATAGACCCTGGTACTGTCTTTTCTTTGACCAAAAGGTCTATCATGAGAATTGCATCTAAAGAGAGGTTTTTAGATCCTTTTTTTTTTTTTTTTTTAAGAATCGCAGCACAATCTGACCTTGTTTTAGAAACAGGTTAAAGTGATTTATTATGTGAGGACCCAGAGTGACTACAGGCGGGAGTCAGGCTAAAGCTGGAAGCAGGAAAGGGCATTTGAGCCCTTCCCAAGGAACCCAGCCTCGGGCAGGGAGCCTGAATACAAGAGATGATGAAGAGCTCAGGGCACAGGCAAATCAAGTCAGGGGAATACGCACCACTATGTTTTATGGGAGGCATGGGGTATTCATTTTGACAGCCGGTATTACAGAAAGTAAAATGACCCTCATTTGCTAATATCCCCCAAATTGAATTGCAACAAGCGAGCAGCTACCAGTCGCCTTGAAGAACTGCAATCAAGGGGGTGGGGGGGAGAAAAAGAGAAGTAGAAGGATATAGTCAAGGCTCACAAAAATCATAGAATCGGGGCTTTCTCTTGAGAATTTCAACACATACGACTTTAATAAGGGACTTACCACCCTCCCCCAAATGTAGCTGTGAAATTCTTCCCCAAAGGTGACTCAATTAATTGCATTTGCAGTTAACACAATTAAAGTGTAGCTGAAAGACTGGCCTGCACCTAATAAATCTCAAATGTTAAGAGGGATAATCAGGTTGATAAATCATTGGCTTGTACACCTGAGAAAGTATATAGAGGCCCAAGATCGTGGGAAAGGATGAGGCATTAATGAGGGATAACTAGGTAGCCCAGCAACCTTAATTTAGATGTCACAGTTGTTTGAGACTTCTCCTCGCTGTTTAATTTTGAATAGAACTGTACAGATTGCTTAAAGATGTTCATTTTGAAATTGTTAACCCACTCTGCCAGAAAACAGTGTGCCTCCAACTCAGTAAGTCAGTTGTGAGCTCCTAATCTTTCTTCCATAAATCAGTAGGATTGAGTTAGTTAATAATTATGACTATACTCAAAGAGTACGAGATGGTTAGATAGCATCACCAACTCAGTGGACCTGAATTTGAGCAACTCTGAGGGATAGTAGAGGACAGAGGAGCCTGGCATGCTACAGTCCATAGGGTCACAATGAGTCGGACACAGCTTAGTGCCTGAACAACAAAAAGTTGTAGGGCGTATATGAAAAAGACAAATCAACTCTTCCCAAAAGGTGCCAGACAGAAACAGTAAAATCCATAAAATGTGGACAAAACAATGGACAAGTTACTTACTTGAATTCTCGGAGAATTAGATTCCTCCTATAGAGATGAAGAGTGTACTACCCAATTCAACATTCAAAATATTGTTTTGAGGATTAAGATCAAAGCAGAATGAAACAGTGTTGTTGGTAACTGAGACACAAATCTTTACTCAGAGTTGAGTGGACTAACAGATGATGTGGCTATAGCAGCTTGCTTCCACATCACAGATCTTAAAGGCTGAACTGAGGGCTCTGTTCTGAGAGTGAACAGATATTTGGATTTGGCAGTGAGTGGTATCACCAAAGCTGATATTATTATAGGAACTGGCCCTTTCCCAAAAAGAAAAAAGAATCTGAAGCAGGAACAGAGATATAGGTTTTATTACAATTGTGTAGACGTGAATGCAGAACTGAACAAGGCATTGTCAATACAATTGAAAATCAGACAACAAGAAGCAACAGAAGACAGCACACAGGGGAAAGTCAAACCTGAATTTGAAATATGAGGTCTGAGGGGTTGAGAAAACTCATTCATTTCCTCATTTGTTGATTTTTTAAAATGAAATTTAGTGATTTGCTATTATTGCCTGATACTGTGCTAGAGAATATAAACAAAAGAATAGCCTGACAGTCATTCCAATAAATAAATACAGATTTTGTCTTATGATCTGTATAAGACACAAAGAGAAACAATGTGGCCATACTGAACTCTGGGAAGTCAGGATAAACTCTTCCAGCCCCAATCCCAGAGGTAAACTGATATTGGAGCAGAATCTAAAGAATACCCTAGATAAGAAAAAGAAAGGAACAGCATCCAGGCAGCAGGAACAGTATGGACAAGAACATGGAGACATGAACTTGAATGTTGTATTTGAGAAACATGGAGAGATTGAATACAGTTGGAGTTTAATTTGTATGAACAGGAAAATGAAGCTGGAGAGGTCAGTGGAGGTCAAATCTTGAAGGTTCATAAGAATCATGACAAAAATTTAGATTGTATCCCACAGCCACAAGAAAGCCAACAAAAGCTTTCAGTGTTCTAAGCCCAGTGTCGTTAATAGAAACAAGGCCGTCGGGTGGAGAACTAATAGCAAAAGAAAGATGTTCATTCTGATTTCAAACATGCTGAACTGGACCATGAGATACCCAGATCGTCCACATGGATATATTAGGTATGTAGCTGTGGAAATCATTCCAGTCTGGCCAGACTGAAAGATGGATTTTGAAGTTGCTGTATAAAGGCGAGTGGTGAAGATCCTAGAATAGTTTAGACATCTCGGGGAAGGTACCAAGATGAAAAAAGAAGAGGATTCTAAACTGAACTGTGTAAACCAAATACTCATGAAGAAGGAAAGCAAGCCAGACAACAAAAGGTAGAAGCAGAACCAGTGCACGAGCATGGGAAGGAAACCCAGGAGGAGAGGAAATTAGCAGGTTTAAGATAATCAGAGGAGAAAGACAAGGACTCATAAAAGAGCTGAAACAACCTACAGTTGGACAGAGTCTGCAGGATGCTGAGCTTGGCAAGAGGCCCAAGGCAGCAAGAAACGCAGCCCATCAAGTAGAGAAAACACTCCTTCCTTTAAGAAACTCAATATTTTATTTGGAAAAGCAAAGTTAATCCTTTTCTTAAAATAGCAAATAATAAAAGACAAGATATGACCCACTCTGTCTGTGAGGTGCCTTTCTAAGAGCTGCAGAAAACCTGAGAAGGGCAGGTTTTAATATCAGGAAAGGTTCAGGGATGCGTTTGTCTTTGCTTGGCCTTGAAGGACAGGAAAGAACTGGCTGGGGAAACCAGATGACAATAGGCCATTCTAGTAAGAGGAAATTCCTGAGGCAAGGCCAAGAGTCAGGAATGAATGTGGTGTTTTGACAGGACAGCTAGGAGCCCCAAACTGGCGGGTAGAGAATCTGAATTTGGAGGGCATAGGAAATGAGATAGGATAGGTGGGAATGGGTAGAATGTGCAGGGCCTGGAAAGTCAGGTAGAGACATTTATGTTTGTTAACCCAACCTTCCGCAGGAGCAGACAGATGAACGCCATCTTTCGTTCCTAGCAGCTCTGGGCCAGCTCATAGGTATCCATCATTCATTTATTAACTCATCCCTTCAGTAAATGAGGGGCTAGATGCCACAGCTAGGAAGCTAAGGACTGAAGAGGCCAGATAATTTAAGGGCCAGCCCAGGACACTTTCTGTACAGTCTCTCTTCTTTCTGTTCTAAGTTCTCAACAGAATCTCCTTTAACAACCCCTTCATGACAGTCTGGGCTGTTGGGAGCACACCTCTCCAAACTCTCAGAGCCTCTGTGCATTACCCAGTTCCAAAGCCACCTCCACGTTTTTAGGTATTCCATGTTTTAGGATGCCGCCACAGCAGCATCCACTTCTTGGTACCAGTTACTGTCTTAGTCATCTCAGGTGTAACAAATGCCATAGACTGTGTGGTTTAAACAAATAAACAAACAAAAGACAGAAAAAAAAATCCTAAAACACTAAAACATTTTAAATGTTTTGTGGATAACCTATGGCATATTTTCAAAAATGTTTATTTGGAACTTGTAGCTTGGCCTTGCCCTCATTTATCACTTGCAAATAAAAATCACATGAAAAATAAAAAATAACTAAGAGCTGACACATTTGCTTTCTTCCCCATTGTTATGTGCTACAAGAATAGCTAATAAGCATGGCCTTGTGTGTGCATGCATGCTAAGTCAGAAGAAAAAAAAAATTTCTCAAACATTAATTTCTCACAGTTCTGCAGGATAAGAAGTTCAAGATCAAGATGTGGGTAGATTCACTTCTAGGTGAGGGCTCTCTTTCTGACTTGTACACAGCCACCTTCCCGCTATGTGCTCACATGGCTTTTTCTTGGTGTATGTACATAGAGAATTCCTCTGCTCCCTCTTATTTTGAGGGCAATAATCCCATCAAGAGGGTCTTATTCTCATAACCTCGTCTAAACCCAGTCACCTCCTAAAGACCCCACCCCCAAACACTATCACATTGATGGTTAGGGCTTCAGCATAGACATTTGAAACCTTCAGTCTATAACATCTTATGCCTTGTATCACTGAGAAAATGGAAATAAAAAAGAGCTTCCACACATTCTGACCTGATCCATCAATCTGCTGGCATACAGACCCAAATATTTTGCCTCCTCCACTGTTTGTATGAAGGGCTTGACCATGCGCCTGGCCAGGGTTAAGCTAAGCTTAGGACAACCCCACAGGACTTTGGTGGTCCTAGAACATTTCCTCTAGGAAGTGAGCTGGGAAAGATGAGAGGACTTGTCCATAGAAGGGAGAGAGTAGGGAGGCACTTAGGTATGCTGAGCTTGTCTGGGGAGCTGTGGTGCTTCCTCTGGCGGGAACGTGTCTGGGTGGACAAGCACGCCTGTGTTGTGGAGCGGGGTAGTATTTCCTGGCAAAATGGCCAGTGCACCAGCATCAGAGTCAGAATGCCCTCCTTTTAAACCTCAGCTCTGCTACTCACCAGCTGGTTCCTTCAGTAGAGGTTTTCTCACACTGGAGAATGGGAGCCTTGTTTACTCTGATTCCTTGATTCCCAGTGCTCAGCACAAATAGCATGTGGAAATACAACTAATAGTGTTAAAAACATGGAATCTGAAGTCACACTCCAGGTTGGGCTCCTCATGCCACCCTTTAACTAGCAGTGTGACCTAAGGCCAACTGTTCACTTGTCTAAGCTTTAGTTTCTTCATCCACACTATAGGGTTAGTAACAGTGCTTCCCATATAGAGTTGAGAGATAAAATTAGATAATGCATGGAAGACATAGTCATAACACCTATTGCACACGTGCCTGCTCACTCAGTCCTGCCCAGCTCTATGCCACGGACTGTAGCCCACCAGGCTCCTCTGTCCATAGGATTCTCCAGGCAAGGATATTGAAGTGGGTTGCCTTGCCCTCCTCCAGGGGGATCTTCCTGACTCGAGAATCAAACCTGCGTCTCTTGCATCTTCTTCCTTGGTAGGCAGATTCTTTACCACTGAGCCACCTGGGAAGCCATACCTAATGCATAGGTACTTAATAAATGCTAGTTACTGATAGGATCTCTTGTTTCAGGGCTATATAATGATATAGTTTTTCACCAAGTGATTATCACTTTCCTTCTTGTAACACAGCTTCCATAAAACCCTGCCTCTATGGGTTTTGAGGACAAACAATTGGCATGTAGATAAGCTGAGCTTGTCATATAAGAGGTTCTTTTGTGTCCTGTTTCTCCTACCATATTCTGCAACTTAACCAAAGAGCTCAAATCAGCCAGGTGTGGGTGGTAAGCTCTCACTTCTGGCCCCTCCATGAAAAACAAATTTCTCCATCCCTCCTTGAGGAGGGTCCCTGCTGTTCTCACCCTTGTTTTCTTCCTTTCCTTTGCTGCCTTGTCTGAGCACGAGGCCCCCAGGTGGGGGGACTTGCCTTCAGCTCCACTCCAAGCTCTAAGATTACTGTTTTCCTTTCCCCAACTGCTTGGTGACCGCGATGTGGCCCTCGGGGTAAGGGAGCCTGGGAGAGGGTGTGACCAGCGGGGATCCCATTAAAATACAGAGCAGTCACGCAGCCGGGGCTGTTTGGCTCCTTCCCGCCTGCTCTCGCCACCCCGCCCCCAAATATGATCATAACAGCACAGAGCTATAAAGTTGCTTTTCATAGCACGCATTGCCCAGCTCCCTAACAAAGTTCTGACTGTCAAGAAGAAAAGGAGGACATTGTAAGGAAGGGATTAAAGGTGGGAGTGGTGAAGAGAGGTAGTGTGGTGTGGTGGAAAGATCCCTAGATGTGAAGCAAGACCCAGTGATACTTACAGAATTCTGCAGCTAGCTAATAGAAGAGGTGGATCTTTTTGAATCTCAGTTGCTCGGTTTGTACAATGAGGGTCTAGGTTGAGATGGCTTCCATATCCTCTTCGGCCTCTGGAGAGTGGAAAAATGTTACTTGACACCAAGCAGAACAGAAGGATGTTATGTCTGCTTGTGTCACGATCTGCCACTCAGAAGTGCTGTCACTTTGAACCAGACCTGGGGTGCAGGGTCTCGAATGGGAACACCAGGTCATGGAGTTTGAAGTGGAGACATCTGGTTCCTTTTGATCTGCCGTGGTTGTCACTGAAACGTTCAGATTGTTGGGAGCCTTATTCATTGCGTAACACTAGCCTTCTGAAGATGTTTGTAAGCATCTTCTAATGCATGCGGGCGTGTGCACGCTTCAGTCGTGTCTGACTCTGTGTGACCCCAGTAGACTGTAGCCCCCTAAGCTCCTCTGTCCATGGGCTTCTCCCGGAAAGAATACTGGAATGGATTGCCATGCCCTCCTCCAGGAGATCTTCCCAACCTAGGGATCGAACCCACATCTTCTATGTCTCCTGCATTGGCAGGGAGGTTCTTTACCACTAGTGCCACCAGGGAAGCTCCTTCTAACACATACTAGATGCTTAAGGAATGTTTGTTGAATGACTGAATGAGTACATGGAGGCTGGGAATGGGTTGTTTTGCATCTCATGATTCATTCACTCACTTTTTATTGAATCTTTATTATACGCTAGAATCTGGATATACACACTAGAGAACAAATAAGACCAAGTCTCAGCCCTCATAGAGTCCACATTCTAATAGCAAGACACTGAAAATACATGAATGAATGAGTGCAAGAGGAAAAATAAAGGAGATGAGGGGAGAAGGAGTTAAGAGAGCCAGGGTACCATCTCATACACAGTGTAAGTAGGGGAGGACTTCTTCATAGGATAACACTTGAGACCGAAAACAAGTAAATGAGCAGCCAAAGCAAGATTTGAGAAAACTGCCTGCCAGGTAGAAATGGTACTAAGCACTAAGTCCTTGAGGCAGGAGTCGGCTTGGTGCATTTAAGAAGAAGCATGGAAGTCCACATGGTTGGAAGCCAGGGAGCAAGGAAGAGATACCTAGGTCGTGATGTCAGAGGACTGTCAGCAGGTACAGATCATAGTAAGGGTCTGACCTGAACTTTAACTAAGGCTGGCATCTAGGAGGTTAGTTTGGAGCCAAGAGACAGGAAGTGGTATATTTTAAAAGACAAACGTTGATAACAAGAATTGGCCAAAGTGAGGGAGGAATATCAATGGGGAAGTTAACTAGGAGGCTACTGAAATAATCTAGGAAAGAAATGATACTGAGTTAGACCATCATTGTGAGGCAGAAGAAGTAGGAAGGGATCAGGTTTCAGACATATGTTGAAGACTGAAAGGTTTCCCTGATGGCTCAGATGGGAAAGAATCTGTCTATAAGGCAGGAGACTTGGGTTCAATCCCTGGGCCAGAAAGATCCCCTGGGGAAGGGACTGGCAATCCACTCCAGTTTTCTTGCCTGGAGAATTCCATGGACAGAAGAGTCTTGCAGGCTACAGTCCATGGGGTCACAAAGAGTCAGACAGGACTGAATGACTAACCCTTTCACTTTTGAAGACTGAACCAGTTCAGTTGCCACTACTCCTGCACCACCATTTCTTCAAAGACTGGCAACTTCTCTCTCCGACTGGATCATAAATTTCTTGAATGCAGGGGTTCTGTGTAGCTATTAAGTTCTTGGTATATTTTTTAATCGACATGTGGTAGTGGTTTAGGGGTTTAGTCACTTAGTCACTAAGTTGTGTCCCACTCTTATGACCCCACGGACTATAACCCACCAGGCTCCTCTGTCCACAGAATTCTCCAGGCAAGAATACTATAGTGGGTTGCCATTTCCTTCTCAGGGGATCTTCCCAATCCAGGAATCAAACCTAGGTCTCAGGCATTGCAAGTGGATTCTTTACCAATTGAGCTACTAGGGATAGACATCCAATACCCCTCTGTTCATTCAATTCAGTTTAATCAATATTTATTAATCATGAAGCTCCATCCTCATCTCCCAGCGAACTTCCAGGTACTCAAGGCAAGTGGTTTGTTTCCACATCTTTGGAAGAAGGGGTTATTGGTAGAGTAAAACATGGGACTAACGAAGCATTTGTTCTATTTTCTAATGATAGGAAAGAAACATGTTGAAACATTAATAGGAAGTAGCGGTCATAAAGAGGGGATTTTGAAGAAACCATCAGAGAACAAAAATGTGAAAGAAAAAAGTCCTAAGAGCCAGAAATGCTGGATGAGAAAACTTTTAGGAGGAGAAAGGGCAAGGATGCATGTTGGTGTAGAGGGCTCATGATAGTAAAGGGAGAAGTGTTTCTGATGATTATTTTTTCAAGTGCTGGGCATTTGATGTACAGGTCAAGGTTGATGTTTGAGAAGAGAGGAGACTATTTGACCTACACTACAGAGGAAAGACAAGAAATTTGAAAAGTGAATCAGTGTGTAGTAACTGGGTGGCAGTAAATCATCTGTGGAGGTCAATGTGTGTTCATTTATAGTGGCCTTGATCTATAGGATAGAACTGATGTGACCGTGACAAAGTGTCAGAAGCCAGGCTAGAAGCACAGACAGAGCAAATGATTAGAAGTCACTAGGATTATTTTGTGACATGTGCGTGAAAAAACAAAGGTCAAGTCATGAAAGACAAGAGCAGCTGATGGCACAGAGCAAAGATGATTGATAAACTGGAGGCCCCAACTGAGGAACCAGAAAGCTGAGGATAAGTGAGTGAGCAAATTGGAAGCAGGGGAGGGCTGCTCAGAGAGTGAGAGGTGTGAATTTTATGTCAAGGTGGAGCCACTCCAGAAAATGACCAAGTCCAGGGTACAGCCACAAAAGTGGTTGAATGAAGTGTCTTGGAGGTGAGAAGGACAAGAAACCAAGGAACAAGGTTTTGAATGGCTTTCATGTTCTACAAAAAAAAAAACCCTCAACCATGCTTGATAAGAGGAGGGATGTGGAGACAGATGCCAACATGGGCCATCAGTGGAGGGTTGTGTCTAGGAAGTGAGCCCATGGCCCTTAGGTGAGGTGAGACAGCCAAAGAGGGTACCAGGGAATCAGAAGGGGCACCAAGGGAGCAAGCATTATGTATACGAATGCCTGACTCAGACTGCCTGTAGAAAGCGGATCGTGTATCCCTGGACCCTGCGAGGAGCCACAGTCTAGGGAAGGAATTGGTGAAGACATTAGGAGGACCTGATCCACCCATGGACACACAGCCATCCCCTAATCAGGATCAGCCTGAAGGATATAAAACTTTTCTGAGTCATCCATATCACTAACCAACATATTTTACTGGTCTTCAGACCACAAGGGTCTACTTGAAGGACGTTTAAGTCTCAAATGTAGGAATAAAGAACTCAGTTTATAATCTGAACACAACCTTAACAGTTGGACTAATTGGAGTTCAGTTCAGTTCAGTCTCTCAGTCATGTCTGACTCTTTGCGACCCCATGGACTGCAGCACGCAAGGCTTCTCTATCACCACCTCCCGGAGTTTGCACAAACCATGTCCATTGAGTCAGTGATGCCATCCAACCATCTCATCCTCTGTCATCCCATTATCTTCCTGTCCTCCATTTTTCCAGCATCAGGGTCTTTTCCAATGAGTCAGTTCTTCACATCATGTGGTCAAAGTATTGGAGCTTCAGCATCAATCCTTCCAATGAATATTCAGGACTGATTTCCTTTAGGATGGACTGGTTGGATCTCCTTGCAGTCCAAGGGACTTTCATGAGAGTTCTCCAAAACCACAGCTCAAAAGCATCAATACTTCAGCACTCAGCTTTCTTTATGATCCAACTCTCACATCCATACATGACTACTGGAAAAACCGTCACTTTGACTTGACGGACCTTTGTTGGCAAAGTAATGCCTCTGCTTTTTAATATGCTGTCTAGGTTTGTCATAGCCTTTCTTTTTTCTTTTGAGGGACTGGTTCTTTATTTCAAAAAGACATTTATCAATTTTCAGTATCAAAACAGTTACACTATTGGTTTTTTTCTCCCAGTTGGTCCCCAAAGAGACCATACCAAAGGAGAGAACATTTTAAGACAATTAAGCTGTAGGATGCACACCTAACAGACCTCACTGAAACCTCATCAAAAAAGGGGGATGGGGTAGGGAAAGAAACTTTAAAAGATCAGCACACTGCTAGCCCACAGACTGTAGAGAGCTCTCACAGGCAGAGGGGTGACCAGTGTGCCCCAACCCCAAAGAAGCAAAGTTCCAAAATAATATAAAATTTAAAAAGTTTTGTACATAAGCTTTTCAAGATTTCTCCAGCACTAACCGATACAAAGCACAATGAGATGGCACTTTTAGAGACAGCAGCTTCAGACCCAGGAAAGGGTGATGAGATGAGTTTCATATGGCTAAATCAGTGGCAAAACATAATTTTCTTTCCTTTCTTTCAAGGAGGCAGGAGAGCAAATAAGTGGTCACTTCAACATAAGGGGCACATGATTCATTCTGTGAGCAGTTAGGAACAGGGTAGAGCTGGGATAAGGATTTGGTCTCAGAGGTTTCACCATCTTAACTGTTTGGTCACTTCTGATGAAAAAAGAAGGAAAAAAAAAAAAGTTGTCCAAAGATACCGTAAAGCTGAAAAACCGAAAAGCCCTTTTTTTTTGGTTTTGGCTAACTCCTCCTGGAACCATCTTTCTGGTTTGGTGGGTACTTTTTACAGAGCAATGAGGTTTCCCCAAATGGAGTTTTTCTCTGGGCTGCTAGGCTCTCAGTAAGGCAGGCCCATACCTTATCCCTTTCTCTCTGGAGAAGGCAATATGCATTAAGCCGAAAACGTTACCTTCCAAAAGCGAGAAAGGGATTAGACTGCTGCTTCAGAACTACAGAATTATCTGGAATGCTTTTTACAAATGGTTGTTACATCAACAACAAAAAGGGTAATTACAAAATGTGTACATCACGACATGCTTTTAAAGACACTTTGCATTGTGCTCACATTCCCTTAAACGTTGTTCCCAAAGGTGTTCAGCCTCTAGCCCAACTGGAATCTCTGGGGAGAGGCAGAGACAGTTTGGCGAAAAGGACACAGGAGTAGGGGAGCTGGGAGAGGTGGTGAAAGGAGAAAGCAGTCTTCCAGTTAAAGATCAGCCCTCAGTTTAAAGGTCAGCTCCGGGCAGGCTGGCCTCAGCGGAGTCCGGGTGAGAGGGAGGAGCAGCGGCAGGGCGGGACTTGGGTGCTCTACATCTCGTTCAGGTCAAGCAGAGTCTGGTCCAGCATTCTTTGTGTACAGAGGTGCTCCTCTTTGGTGCATTTCAGTTTATCTTCCAAATCATCAATTGTCTTTTCCAGCTTGGCTACCAATCTCTCAGCAAACTCAGCACGGGTCTCTGCCTCCTTGAGTTTATCGGTAAGAATCTTTATCTCTTCCTCATATTTGTCTTCTTTTTGAGAGTACTTTTCTTCAGCAGCACTCAGACTCAGATTCTGGTCCATCAGTCTGATTTGCTCATCCATCTCTCGGCAACGGGACTCTGCCAGCTCCGCTCGCTCCTCTGTGCGTTCCAAGTCTCCCACAGTAATCACCAACTTACGAGCCACCTCTTCATACTTCCTGTCTGCCTCTTCTGCAATGTGCTTAGCTTCTTTGAGTTGGATTAACTGGAGTTCCATTTTTTCTTCATCTTTTAAGGCTCAGTTTTCAATAACCTTCATACCTCTCTCGCTCTCATCAGCGGCTTTCTCAGCTTCCTCCACCTTTTGCAGGGCAGTGGCCAGGCGCTTTTGAGCTCTGTCCAGCTCCTCTTCAACCAGCTGGATCCTATGGTTCAAGGAGGCCACCTCAGCCTCAGCCTGTTCTTGGGCCCGCCTTTCTCCTTCCACTTCCCGCTGGAGGCGCTCGGCCCTCTCCTCTGCATCATCGGCCTGCTGCTGCAGAACCTGGATCTTCCACTTCACCGCCTCAATGGTGGTGATCCCGGCCATGGTCCCCACCCAGCTCCTGCTTGCTTCGGGTTCTTGCCTCCTCTGCTCAGCACTGCAGCCGCTTCTCACCTGTCATAGCCTTTCTTCAAAGGAGCAAGTATCTTTTATTTATTTATTTTTTAATTTTCTTTACTTTATTGTGTTGGTTTTGCCATACAATGACATGAAACCGCCATGGGTTTACATATGCTCCTCCTCCAGAACCCCCCTCCCTCCTCCCTCCCGATTCCCTCCCCCTGGGACATCTCTGTGCACCAGCCCCGAGCATCAATCCTGGGCTGGCGATTGATTTCACATATGATAATTAACATGTTTCAATGCCATTCTTCCATATCATCCCACCCTTGCCCTCTTCCACAGAGTCCACGAGTCTGTTCTATACATCTGCGTTCCCTGCATGCGAGACAGCAAGTGTCTTTTAAATTCATGGCTGCAGTCACCATCTGGAGTGATTTTGGAGTCCAAGAAATTAAAGTCTGTTACTGTATCCACTGTTTCCCCATATATTTGTCATGAAGTGATGGGACCAGATGCCATGATCTTAGTTTTTAAATATTGAGGAGGGGGAACTAAGATGGCGGAGGAATAGGACGGGGAAACCACTCTCTCCCCAATAAATACACCAAAAGAACTTTTAAAGACCACGCAAACTCCATAAAACAGGATCTAAATGCTGGCAGAGGACATCGGGCATCTGAAGGGACGGCCCATTGCTGACGAGAGGAGGTAGGACAAAAGAAAAAAGAGAGAGAAAAAAGTAAAGGGAGAGACAGAGTTGGGGGCGGGGATCCGTCCCGGAAGGGGAGTCTGGAATAAAGAGGAAAAAAAAAAAAAA
>ML660768.1:7786488-7946069 GCA_007570785.1 Antilocapra americana | reverse complement strand
TTCTCCAAAGAAGATATAAAAATGGCTAACAAACACATGAAAAGATGTTCAACATCACTCATTATCAGAGAAATGCAAATCAAAACCACAATGAGGTACCACTTTACACCAGTCAGAATGGCTGCCATCCAAAAGTCTACAAGCAATAAATGCTGGAGAGGATGTGGAGAAAAGGGAACCCTCTTCCACTGTTGGTGGGAATGCAAACTAGTACAACCACTATGGAAAACAGTGTGGAGATTCCTTAAAAAGCTGCAAATAGACCTGCCATATGACCCAGCAATCCCACTGCTGGGCATATACACCGAGGAAACCAGAATTGAAAGAGCCACGTGTACCCTAATGTTCATCGCTGCGTTGTTTACAATAGCCAGGACATGGAAGCAACCTAGATGCCCATCAACTGACGAATGGATAAGAAAGCTGTGGTACATATACACAATGGAATATTACTCAGCATTAAAAAAAAATTCATTTGAAGCAATTCTACTCAGATGGACGAAACTGGAGCTCATTATCCAGAGTGAAGTAAGCCAGAAGCAAAAACAACAATATAGTATATTAACGCATATATATATGGAATTTAGAAAGACGGTAACGAGAACCCAACATACGAGACAAAAAAAGGAACGCAGATGTATAGAATAGACTCGTGGACTTTGTGGATGAGGGTAAGGGTGGGATGATATGGGAGAAGGGCATTGAAGCATGTTAATTTTCATATGTCTAATCAATCGCCAGCCCAGGACTGATGCTCGGGGCTGGTGCAGCGAGATTTCCTGGGGAGGGGAGGGAAGAGGGAGGGGGGTTCCGGAGGGGAAGCATATGTAAACCCATGGTGATATCATGACAATGTATGGCAAAAACAATTAAAAAAATAAATAAATAAATATTGAAGCCTGCCACAAATCAATCAATGTAATACACCACATTAACAAATTGAAAAGTAAAAACCACATAATTATCTCAATAGATGCAGAGAAAGCCTTTGACAAAATTCAACATCCATTTATTATAAAAACCCTCCAAAAAGCAGCAATACAAGGAACATACCTCAACGTAATAAAAGCTATGTATGACAAACCCACAGCAAACATTATCCTTAATGGCAAAAAACTGAAAGCATTTCCCCTGAAGTCAGGAACAAGACAAGGGTGCCCACTCTCACTACTACTATTCAACATAGTTTTGGAAGTCTTGGCTATAGCAAGCAATCAGAGCAGATAAAGAAATAAAAGGAATCCAGATTGGAAAAGAAGAAGTAAAACTCTCACTGTTTGCAGATGACATGATTCTCTACATAGAAAACCCTAAAGACTCTACCAGAAAATTACTAGAGCTAATCAGTGAATATAGTAAAGTTTCAGGATACAAAATCAACACACAGAAATCCCTTACATTCCTATACACTAACAATGAGAAAACAGAAAGAGAAATTAAGGAAACAATTCCATTCACCATTGAAACAAAAAGAATAAAATACTTAGGAGTGTATCTACCTAAAGAAAAAAAAGATCTATATATAGAAAACTATAAAACACTGATGAAAGAAATCAAAGAGGACACAAATAGATGGAGAAATATACCGTGTTCATGGATTGGAAGAATCAATATAGTGAAAATGAGTATATTACCCAGAGCAATCTATAGATTCAATGCAATTCCTATCAAGCTACCAGAGGTCTTTTTCGGAGAATTAGAACAAATAATTTCACAATTTGTATGGAAATACAAAAAACCTCGAATAGCCAAAGCAATCTTGAGAAAGAATGGAACTGGAGGAATCAATCTGCCTGACTTTAGGCTATACTACAAAGCCACAATCATCAAGACAGTATGGTACTGGCACAAAGACAGAAATATAGATCAAGGAACAAAACAGAAAGCCCAGAGATAAATCCACGCACCTATGGACACCTTATCTTTGACAAAGGAGGCAAGAATATACAATGGAGAAAAGACAACCTCTTTAACAAGTGGTGCCAGGAAAACTGGACAGCCACTTGTAAAAGAATGAAACTAGAACACTTTCTAACACCATACACAAAAATAAACTCAAAATGGATCAAAGATCTAAACATAAGACCAGAAACTATAAAACTCCTAGAGGAAAACATAGACAAAACACTCTCTGACATAAACCAAAGCAGGATCCTCTATGACCCACTTCCCAGAATATCGGCAATAAAAGCAAAAATAAACAAATGGGACCTAATTAAAATTAAAAGCTTCTGCACAACAAAGGAAACTAAAATCAAGGTAAAAAGGCAGCCTTCAGAATGGGAGAAAATAATAGCAAATGAAGCAACGGACAAGCAATTAATCTCAAAAATATACAAGCAACTCCTGCAGCTCAATTCCAGAAAAATAAATGACGCAATCAAACAGAGGGCCAAAGAACTAAACAGACATTTCTCCAAAGAAGACATGAAAAAGGCTAACAAACACATGAAAAGATGTTCAATAAGATCACTCATTATCAGAGAAATGCAAATCAAAACCACGATGAGGTACCACTTTACACCAATCAGAATGGCTGCCATCCAAAAGTCTACAAGCAATAAATGCTGGAGAGGATGTGGAGAAAAGGGAACCCTCTTACACTGTTGGTGGGAATGCAAACTAGTCCAGCCACTATGGAGAACAGTGTGGAAATTCCTTAAAAAACTGGAAACAGAACTGCCATATGACCCAGCAATCCCACTACTGGGCATACACACTGAGGAAACCAGAATTGAAAGAAACACGTGTACCCCAATGTTCATCACCGCATTGTTTACAATAGCCAGGACATGGAAGCAACCTAGATGCCCATCAACAGACGAACGGATAAGAAAGCTGTGGTACATATACACAATGGAATATTACTCAGCCATTAAAAAGAATACTCTTGAATCAGTTCTACTCATGTGGACAAAACTGGAGCCTATTATCCAGAGTGAAGTAAGCCAGAAGGAAAAACAATATAGTATACTAATGCATATATATGGAATTTAGAAAGATGGTAACGAGAACCCTGTATGTGAGACAGCAAAAGAGACGCAGATGTATAGAACAGTCTTTTGGACTCTATGGGAGAGGGCAAGGGTGGGATGATATGGGAGAACGGCATTGAAACATGTAAATTATCATATGTGAAATCAATCACCAGCCCAGGTTTGATGCTTGATACAGGGTGCTCAGGGCTGGTGCACCGGGATGACCCAGAGAGAGGGAATCAGGAGGGAGGTGGGAGAGGGGTTCTGGAAGGAGAACACATGTGTACCCATGGCAGATTCATGTCAATGTATGGCAAAACCAACACGATAATGTGAAGAAAATTTTAAAAATAAATAAATTAAAAAAATAAATAAATATTGAAGCCTGGCTTGGAGAATTTTGATCATTACTTTGCTAGTGTGTGAGATGAGTGCAACTGTGTGGTAGTTTGAGCATTCTTTGACATTTCTTTTCTTTGGGATTGGAATGAAAACTGACCTTTCCCAGTCCTGTGAGCACTGCTGAGTTTTCCAAATTTGCTGGCATATTGAGTGCAGCACTTTCACAGCATCATTTTTTAGGATTTGAAATAGCTCAACTGAAATTCAATCACCTCCACTAACTTTGTTTGTAGTGATGCTTTCTAAGGCCCACTTGAAATCGCATTCCAGGATGTCTAGCTTTAGGTGAGTGATCACACCATCGTGGTTATCTGGGTCCCATGAAGATCATTTTTGTATAGTTCTGTGTATTCTTTCCACCTCTTCTCAATATCTTCTGCCTCTGTTAGGCCCATACCATTTCCTTTAGTGTGCCCATCTTTACATGAAAAGTTCCCTTGGTATCCCTAATTTTCTTGAAGATATCTCTCGTCTTTCCCATTCTATTGTTTTCTTCTATTTCTTTCCATTAATCACTGAGGGTGGCTTTCTTATCTCTCCTTGCTATTGTTTGGAACTCTGCATTCAGATGAGTATATCTTTCCTTTTTCTCCTTTGCCTTTAGCTTCTCTTCTTTTCTCAGCTATTTGTAAGGACTCCTCAGACAACCATTTTGCCTTTTTGCATTTCTTTTTCATGAGGATGGTCTTGATCACTGCCTCCTGTACAATGTCACGAACATCTGTCCATAGTTCTTCAGGCATTCTATCAGATCTAATCCCTTGAATCTATTTGTCACTGCTGTATAATTGTAAAGGATTTAATTTAGGTCATACCTGAATGGTCTAGTGGCTTTCCCTATTTTCTTCAATTTCAGTCTGAATTTTTCAATAAGGAGTTCATGATCAGAGCCACAATCAGCTCCTGGTCTTGTTTTTGCTGACTGTATAGGGCTTCTCCATCTTTGGCTGCAAAGAATATAATCAATCTGATTTCGGTATTGACCATCTGTTGATGTCCATGTGTAGGGTCATATCTTGTGTTGTTGGAAGAGGGCATTTGCTATGACCAGTGCATTCTCTTAGCAAAATTCTGTTAGCCTTTGCCTGCTTCATTTTGCACCCCAAGGCCAAACTTGTATCTCTTGACTTCCTACTTTTACATTCCAGTCTCATTTATGAAACGATTTGGGGCTGATGAGCTGGTAATCATCACTATAGTCACCACACTGTACTAGAAATTCAAACAAGAAAAACTTCAAGAGACATGAGGGTGGGGAGGATGCTTATGTGGATGGGGTAGATCAGAGTCTGGAAGGATATCCAGGCTGTGTAGCAATGAAGGGAAATGAGAGATTCTGGGCAGAGCAAATGCTGCAAACATACATGGTCAGGCAAGAGCTACCTCTGGGGAACAGTGCTTCTTAGAGGACATGATGGAGTTCCCAGACATTCTGCTTGGCTTGAAGTCTCATATAGTCTCATAGAAATCTCAAGGCTGAGCTCATAGCTTTGAGAACTAATCTGTATAATGAGCTTGAACATAACTTGTAAGGAACGGTCAGTCATGGGTGGTTTTTGAGGGGATGTTCGACGGGATCAGAGTTGTGCTTCTAGAAGATGTTGCCTGGAGCAAGTGGATGAGAAGGACACAGGGAAAGAATTGCAGTAAGCAGACCATTTGCAAGGCTTCTGTGGTTGTCCCAGAGAGAAGCACGGAAGCCTGAGTGGGACAGGAACTGATGGGAATGGGGAGAAGCGAGCAGACACCAGAGATTTTGACAGAGGTAGGCACAACAGGTTTAGAAAGCCAAAATAAACACCAGAGATGGCTTCAAAGCCTGCTTAACTGCACAAATGGTCACATACCATTGAGCATTGTTCAGAGGCTCTAAGAGATTTGGGTCAACACAAAGATCTCTGACTCCAGCTCAGACCGAGTCAACTGTTTACGTCTTAAAAGAAGAAAATCAGACACTCAAAAGGGAAAGTAACCTTTTCCTCTCAGAAGTCATAAATAGCATCCAAACGTGGCAGAGACTGAAACTGCTGGCCATGTGTTAAAAAGAAACATGATATCATCGGCTAACAGAGACAAGACCCAACCAGGAAACAGGCTCCAGTATTAAAATTCTAGTGCACAGGGCTTTTGGAAAATAAAAAATGGACACAGAGGGACAGAAAGACTCCATCTAAACAGATGAAGCCTGGAGCGAGACCATCTATTGAGCCGCAGCCAATAAGGCAGCTGGGTTAGAGACGACCAAACCTGAGAAACAACCAACAGAAGAAAAGGTTATTGGCCACTGATGAGCAATGACATTGAAAAGATTCAAAATTGCTGCTTCAGATAGAAGCAGGAAAAACAAGAACACAATTGGGCAGGGAGTATAATTTTCTTGAGGTGAGGCCAGGCTCCCAGAAAGCTCCTGAAGGCTGATGCCTGTACCCTTGCCTCAACTCTGCTCTGCCCAGGGAGCTCTGAGCCACTCCATGCACACACAAGGCAAGAGGAGGAAATTCCAGGTGAACCTTGGCCGACTCATCCATATAATGAGGACTCTCACTTCCATTTCATGGAACTGGAAATGTAGGCAGACAGGTGGGGACTAAAGCCTCCCTCCAAATCAGCTTTGTATTTTAGTTGAAACAGATCAGAAAGAAAATGCTCCCATTTGATCCTTCTTATGTTACAGCTGTCAAGTGACCCTTGGAACAGCCTTTCCATCTGGGAAGGACCACTTTATGGGTCAAGTAAATATGGAGCCATCAAGAAGGAGAAAGATACTCAGTGGGCTGCTGGTAGGATTGTGACTGTTGGCTCTACAAACTGCTGCTCTTCTTGGCAGGGTTAGGGTTTCCTAAGGGCAAAGACTGCGTCTTCTTTTTCTTTACGTATCAAACAACACCTAGAACAATGCTGGACACAAAATAGGCGCCATGTATTTGTTAAATAGATTGATGTTTATCCCATTTTTCCAATAAACTCCACTAAGTTAGGAACCCAGGCCCATCCTCAGCACCTAGGTGGATGCCTAACTTGGGGTGGAGCAGAATTTGACATTAGTCAGGACTGCACATGTTCATATCTGAAAGGCTCTTCTGATATCTTTGGCAAGGTAAGCACAGACACAACACCTTATGGCTCACATTTAGCTGTATATTTATGTATCTATCCAATGTCTAAGCATCTGTACATGCACCAACACATTTGCACACGTGGACAGACATTGTCCCCCAAACATGAAGATCAGTGGCATCTTTATTCATCAACTTCATTTTACCATCATTTAAGTTGTAGAAAGAATGAGGTTCCAGAGAACCACATAGCAAATGAATGAATAACTCTTATTCTACATGACAGTCTCCATGCTTAGTGTCATATATGGCAATGAGTAATTTACAACTACCTTGTGAAATATATACAATCATCCCTGTTTTACAGACCAAGAACCTGAGGTTCAGAGGGTTAAGTAATTTGCCTAGAGTCACACAGGCCAACCACTGACCTGTATTCTATAACACTTTTTCACATGACAGTAGAAAACCAATTTAGAATAGTGCTTTCTCCCCTTCTATCAGAGAAGGAAGCCACAACAGACATCTTTCTTTGCCTCCATCCTTCTTGCTTTCTTTCCCTGAGGCTCTGCCCCCATCCCCATGCCACTCCTGCTTTGTAGTTGTCCCAGCAATTCTGTGGGACAGACTTAGAAGCTTTTGAGACACAACAGACTATGGCTGGCCTGACTTGTAGCCACTGGAGAGGAAGCTACAGGTAGGATCCTGTTTCAACCATCAGTCATGCAAAGAAGCTGATGCTGGCTGCAGATCACGAACTGCTCACCAGTCATTTCCTTAATGACTTGCTAAATTTCCTTCCACCCTCCCAGAAAATCACACTCTTTCAAGGTCCACACCGCCCACACTGATAGCTCCAGGATTCCTGAGCTGAAGCCACATCCTGGTTCTCAGCCCTTTGTGAGCAGACTAACAAGGCTCCAAAGTAACTGAGGCACCCGGGGTCACACAGAGGCCTTAGCCAGACCAAGGGCTGGCAGCCAGGATCTCTCTGGAAGGGGCCTTGGAGGGGCTACAGTGACTGAAACCCAGTGCATCTCTTTTAAAGCAGATGTTGACCAAAAAAAAAAAAAAAAGAAAGAAAGAAGCACGCCTAAAAGCTGAGAATTATATTTTGTTTAGTGGACAAAACTGAGACTTAAGCCTGGATGACAGCTTCTCAGATAGCTCCAAGGGACTGTTTGAAGAGGTGAAGGATAAAGTAGGATACATAGGAGTTTTACAATAAAAACCAGATAGATAGTGGAGCGTCAAAATATGACCGTTAATTGAAGAAAGCTAATCATCTCAAGTTAATGAATTTAGTGTTTTTCCGTGTGTGTATGAGGAGATGCAAGATGCTGGGCTCATTGAAATCATTCATTCCTTTGATATACACCTTAACTATCTAGGGCTAGGATCTTGTTTTCTCCATCCTTCATCCCCTCAGGGTGCACAATTGTGCAGCCACAGTGGCTGAAGGCTTGATAGCCACAGTGCCTTTTGTTTACTGACATGGCAACATTTTTCATCCACATAGATGAGCCTGATTTAAAATGAAATTTTCAATGGAGAAAGTAAATAAGAGCAGAACTGATGAGATCAAAGCTGGAGTGGAGGGAGGTAGATTTCCTCTTCAGCATGCCCTTATGGCCCCATGTTGTTCCCCAAGGCATTTGCCCAAATTCTCTGTAGCACTTTAGAGTATTGCTGAAATCCTCTGATCTGGTTCACCCATCACATTTCCTTTAAGGATAAGGAACAAAGATATAGTGAGGTCAGGGAATATGACCAAGGTCCTACCACTGGCTAGTGTAAGGGCAAGAACTCAGATGCCCTTGCACTCAAACCAGGCTCAGGCTATCACACAACACTCTCTCGGCTTCAGAGGTGAAAATATTCTCTCACTCCTGGCTAATTCCCATCACCATGAGAAACACTTGTATAAATGCATTTTACTTGCTTTTAGAGAGATCTTCATTTGCAGCCTGGGTGAATATCATCATTCAATCTTATACCAAAGCGGGAAATGAGGAAGGATATGGTGGACTTTCACTAGAGCATCCTCTAAAAGCAGCAAACACAACACCCCTTCTCTTCGCCATTAAAAAAAATAAAAGGTTTATGCATGAGATTGTTCTGAAAAATTGAATAGTTCTTGCCATCCAGTAAATAAAGGACATCACAGTCATCAGTGATGGCAGCCATTGCCAGCGGTGGGCTGGTGAGCCCTGAGGGAGCTCAGGAAGGAAAACCTGCCATCTAGCAGCCACAGGCCTACAGCTACTCCTGATGGTGAGCCCCGAGGGAATACAGGATGTGAAAACACAGGACACTGGCCCTAGAAAGCTGAGGTGTGTCTCAAAGGAACGATTTCAGGGAGCCCAGACTCTTGCATCTTACCATACATAGAAAAGCACCAAATTTCTTAACTTGAGATATCTAGTTTTGTCTTATTAACAATAGTCTTTTGATATTCCATCTACCTGCCCTTTGGTGCAAAACTCCTATATATCTTTGCTCTCCTCTGCTTCTTGGAGCAGTTTTCTCAGGGTTACTTGAGATGCTGCCTCCTGGGCTTGAAGTCCTCACTCTATCCGTAAAGTAAAACATAACTCGGTTTTTATGTTGTGCATTTATTTTTTAGTCAACAGTTCTTTGCCTAGAACAATCTCCCTCCCAAATCCCCATGCATCTGTAGGACTTGGGTTTCCTTCCAGGCTTTCTCCACATAGACTCCTTCATGACACTATCCAGAGATACATCTCAGTGACAGCTGTCCTTTTAACCCCCTAACTATATGGTTACCTGCATGGGTTCCTTTCTACATGATGACCTACTCAGATGGAGAGTGAGGATTCTATGCACCAGTACAGAGCATTAAAGAACAAAATTTGCACAAATGACTGCACTTCTTTAATAACACTCAAAGTTTCAAAAATATATTGTACACTCTGCTGTCACAGATCGTTTCATCTCATAGAATAGAAACCTGCTTCCTCCTTCACAACATAATTATAACCTGCAGAGTTATAGTGAAGGCTAGAGATACTGCATATACCCTATCTGATTTATGGGAGGCACTCAGAAAAATGGTAGGCATTATCCTTCTCTACTAGATAATAAGCTCTTGTTCATAATTTTGCCACCAGCAAGTAGCACAGTAAATGTTTGTGTCACCAAAGATGGCTTCATGACTGACTGAATGAATGAACAAACTAATAACAAATATTCACACTGTAAGGGATGTTAAGAGTTATCAAAGAAAACTCAGAGTGGGTCCTGCAGAACATTAATGAAGGATAGTCACTTGGTGTCCAACGAAGGAGAGCAAGCTCTCATGCTCCAGCATGCTACAGTTAAAGATTTCACATGTCATAACAAGGACCTGGCATAGCTAAATAAATATTTTTTAAAAGGGCCCAGAATTGGATAGAAATATTACCATGGTTCTCCACCTACTCATCTTTGCTCATTCTGGCCTCCCCCACTGCAGCATACGTAGTAGGTGCTTATTCTTTCATCCTTTTAACAAACACTTCTTATTGGTGCCCTTTACTGGGTTGGATGAACTCTAGATTCACATTGAATATACAGAGGCAGGCTTGTCATTGAAGGGTTTACATTTTAGCTGGAGACAGGCATTAAACAACTAAATGAATAATGAATTACTAAACAGCAATTATAATAAGCATGTAGAAAGAGAAACACAGGATACCATAGAGGGAGGATAATTAAGGAACATTACTGCAAGGAGATCCAACCAGTCCATCCTAAAGGAGATCAGTCCTGGGTGTTCATTGGAAGGACTGATGTTGAAGCTGAAACCCCAATACTTTGGCCACCTGATGCAAAGAGCTGACTCACTGGAAAAGACCCTGATGCTGGGAAAGATTGAGGGCAGGAGAAGGGGACGACAGAAGATGAGATGGCTGGATGGCATCACCGACTCAATAGACATGGGTTTGGGTGGACTCAGGGAATTGGTGATGGACAGAGAGGCCTGGCATGCTGTGGTTCATGGGGTCACAAAGAATCGGACACGACTGAGCGACTGAACTGAACTGAACTGAAGTGAACTTCTCTAGCTTTATAAGGTAGGTGAGAGATTTGACTAAAGAAGTCTTGGGAGGGAGGGAAAGAAGGATTACTGGAAGGTGGGAAGAATGTAGTTTTTAAATACTGAGAAAGTCATCTCTTAATCCTTCCTGAGAAAAAAAATGATTCCATTAATGTTAACACTGTTTATTACAAATCAATAATTATTCATATATTTGTGAAATATAAACAAGCCCATGCTCAAGTCCTGAGCCGGTTGTTTATATCTTTGGCAAGTGATTCCACTGCCAAAAGCTCAGATACCTCACCTGCAACAAACAAGGTAAGAGTGGCTACTGTTTAGGGTTGCTATGGAAATTAAATGAGAGGATGCTCCTACAGCACTTCGCACAGTATCATCACATGGTGAACCATCAGTCAAAAGTGGTACCCTTGTTGTCAGCATAATTGATGTCCAACTGCTTAATGTTCAGGTAAGGAAGTAGACGTTCAAAGCAGCTAAAGACATGACGTCACTCAGCTAATTGAAGGCAGATGTGTTATTCAGCCACAGAGCTCCCTAAGCCAATTGTCTTGACAGAAAATCATATTCTTGTACTTATTTTTTTGAAATCTCATAATCAGAAATAAAATGTTGACATAAACCAACATCAGTGCATTACTTTAGGGTCCAGTGATGATCATATGAAAATTCAGAGTGGGTGAACTCTAGGTTTGGGAAAAAAGTTCTCACTTTCTTAATATTAACTGATAGGTCTTTCATGGGCAATGCTGTGGGCCCAGCACTGCTCTGGAAGCTGAACAGGATACAAAGAAAAAGCAAAAATCTTTCCTCAGAGGTCTTGCCATCTAGTTGCATTTCCCCACAAAAGGCCAGCAACCTGGATTCTTTTAAGATGACAGAAGTAAGATTTAAAGAGAATCTCCCCAAACATTCTCAGAAATTTCTGGTCACTGCTTTACAGAAATACCTCTACTTTTGAGCAGTTACTCATCTTACAACTCATTCTTATTACTAAAACCAACAAAATAATTTCTGCTTGGGTGCTAGAAGCATCGGTAGCATCTAACCTTCAGGATTTCAGGACATTGACCACCACAGGAAAGTAATTCCTCTCAACTTCATAATAACCTAGTAATAGAAACTAATTATAGTTAGGTCAAGAAACAGGCATTTCGAACCAAATAAACACCTTCATGTTAGCCAGACTTCCCAAGATGATCACACACTGTCTATTCACTAGCTTTTCAAAAAACAGTTCATGAGCACCTACTAATAATAGCCAACCTTAATGAGGGCTTACTGTGGCCAGACTCTTATGTAAACTTCATAACATCTCCATGAGACAAGAACTATTATTACTCCTACTTGACAGATGATAAAACCAAGTCACAGAGACCTCAAGTAATGTCCCCAAGTCCGCATAGCAGAAAGTGGTAGCATCAGGCTTCAACTGGAGACTTTTATGCCAGAATCCCTGCTTTTAGTCACCTTGCTGTCTTGCTTCTGGGATGCAGGCTCTCTCTGGATGTTGTGAGAGATGCATACACAAGTAACCAGTGATCTCCAACCTTGAGATATTCACAGTGTCTGAAAAGAATCCGACTCACCAAGCATGACAATAAGGGGGCACAAGTGAGCAAATATGGGGCACAAGTCATGGGACCAGCTCCTCTCCTCACAAAGCTTTAATAATCCCCTCCACAAATCAGTGAGGGGTTATTTTTCCAATAAGGCAAGCAATGTCAGTGTGAGAAGAAGTCAGGAACTTAGACACATCAGATAACCAACCCAAGAGCAGATGATTTGTGAAAGTTGTGAGGGATGAAGCCAAAATTCACTGTCAACTGTCTCTCTTGGACAGTTGTTCTTTCTTTCCATTTCACCTACATACCTACTGTTTTACAAGCCTCACAATGAGCATGGGCATCTCTAAAGTGCTCTTGGACACAAAGGAAAGAGTGACTCTACTTAAGGAGGACCAAGAAGCCTTCAGAGAGAAAAATGGGATAAGAATGAGATTGAGAAGGAATATTAGGATGGAGAGAGACTGAAGAGAAATATTTAAGACTGAATATATAGTCTATTCATAAAAGCACAGAGATCACAAAAAAGTTTGGCATGCTCATGAGCAATAGCTGATGCAGGAGAGCTGAGTGTGGGCAGGGTCAGGAGGTAAGGAAGGAGTGCTTGGGGGCCAGGTATTGAGAGGCTTTTCAGAACACCCCACTTGGAGTTTGTAGTGGAGGTCTATGAGAGCTGATTCACAGCTGCCCACTGTGTTCAGAGCATCTGGACAAGAGATATCCACAAATATTGGTATTATTTTGCTGTCTTTCATCTGACTAATTCTATACAGAAAAAACATTTTGCAGAATATTTGAACAGGACTTTTGTTCAAGCATAAACTTCCAAGGTTCTCAAGAACTTGAACTATGTCATGTTACGTTTATAATTCCAATGCCTGCCATTCTGCCTGCACACAATACATGCTTGATGAAAGATTGCTAAAAAAGTGGTTGGACAGACGAATGGATGATGGATGGAAGATGGATGGATAGATGGATGGATGGATGGACTGACCAATGATTGACTCAATTAATGAGCAAATAAGCAACGTGATAAATTTATGCAGGAGTGGCATTACATGTAGACAAAGCTACTGACAACTTACACATTCAATGTCAGCACTAAATATGTGTCTCTCTCCAGAGACCCCAGTGGCTGGAATTTCTGTCACAGGAAGAATGTATTTCACTCTGTAGTAAAGAGTAAGACTGAGAGTGCAAATACTTTGAAGAATTCTCCAATGAATTTTGATTGATTGTTGAAAATAGGAACAAGTAGACATGAATTCATGCTAGCTTGTAAATGATTGATCCTGGGCCATTTCCTGACAAGGTATTGGGATAGGCCAGGAAGCCTGAGTTTGTTAACTCTTTCCATTCCATAGAAAGCTTCAGTTTTCCAGCAAGCCTTACCCTACCATTGGAATGTTCAGTTTCTTTCAAAAATAGACACTGGCAAAAACCACAGAGAATCTTGTCCTCATTATCTATCCCATAAACACCCTTCTGTAGTAGTCAGGCCAGCCTCTGCCTTTCTGCATAATCCACACCCTTTCCTCCTCACAGCCCCATGTTTCTCTTCCCACCCTCCTATCAGGTTCTATCCACTCCGCCTCCCCATCCTTCAAAATCCTGGTCCATCTTCTCAGCAGTCGGAGATTACTAAAATTCCCACTGCTGTAGGAGCAACATCAAAGCCCATTTGTCTTCTATTCATTCCTAACTATTTGTCCTAGTCCTAGCTTCCTGGTCTACATTATGGTACAGTATTTATTATAATAATAATATTTACATTCATTGAGCATGGCCTTTATTTTCAGACCCTGGACTTGGCACACATCACACCTCATTGTAAGAGGTAAATATTTTCACATCCATTTCATATGCAAAGAATCCAAGAATCAGGAAAGGGTAAAATATAAACCAAATAAATGCCTTCTCCCTTGAATTCCAGCTCTTCTAATTCCTACCCACCCCTCCTTCCCCTACTCAGTAGCTTGAACTATGTATAGTATAGCTACTGAGTGGTGACGCTGTTTTGCTTTATGGTTAGACATTTTATTTAAAATGGTAGCTCAGTTTGTATAAAACCTCAGTTGTGCTTTTTCTAATGACTGTAGAATAGTCCACAGAATACATATGCATCAGACTTTATTTAACCCCTATTATTGGATATGGAGTTTGCAGCTTTGGTTTTAAAATTCTAAGAAAAAGAACCATGACAACATTGTAGGATTTTTTTCCTAATATTAGGTTGTTGGGACAATCTCATAAGATTGTTTTCTTATGGCAAATTATAAACACAGGACCATTGCGTTCAGAGCATATGACTATTTCATGACTCGAAATATACATTATCAATGTGCAATGGAATACACCGAGGTACACTCCTGCCAGCAATGCAGACACAAGCCCCCGTCATAGCTGCCATCAGCAAAGGGCATGATCACTTGCCTTCTTATAACTAGTGAAGCCAAACACTGTCCACTAATTGATCTGCTGTGAGTTATTTCATCTAGTCTTTTATGCGTGTACCTCTTGGTATTCTGATTGTGTTTTTATTCATTTGCAATAATGTATAGTCCATGCTAGGCATACTGTCTGTGCTGACCTAAATTCATTCAGCTAACTATACTAATTTTGGCAACAAATACTTGATGGTTAGCTGTGATGTGTCACCATGCTGGCACCTGGGACACCCATATGAAAAAGACATGACTTCAAGAAACTTGGAGGCTACAAAAAATGGTCTAGTGGTTGGCCCTGTGGGATAAACTCTGAATTCCAATATAAGATACTTCTATCCAAAATGGGGAGATGGAGCATGAAAAGAGTCATGATTTGGAGGTGGTGGGGGCAGCCAGGGAGTGCCCTAAGCACAGGGGCCCGCAACCTCTGGGATCTAACCCCTGATGATTTGAGGTGGAGCTGATGTAATCGTAGGACTTCCCTGGTGGCTCAGATGGTAAAGCTTCTGCCTACAATGTGGGAGACCCGGGTTCAATCCCTGGGTCGGGAAGATCCTCTGGAGAAGGAAATGGCAACCCACTCCAGTACTCTTGCTTGGAAAATCCCATACTAATAATAGAAATAAAATGTACAATATATGTAATGTGCTTGAAGTATCCCCAAACCACTCCCCCCACCTTGAAAGAATTATCTTCCATGAAACCAGTCCCTGGGGCCAACAAGTTTGGGACTGCTGTAGGGATTCAGAAGAGGCAGAGAATGCAGAGATTCTGGGCATCTTCATGGGTCTCAGGAAGAATGGGATTTGGGGAAAAGTAGAGAAGTGGAGTTTCTGGCTAAGAAGCCTTGTGAAGCTGACATCACAAGGGCAAAAGCAAACTCAGCAGAGAACTGGTGGGTACATTTGGGAAATATTTTCTGCATGAGGACCCAAGAGACATTTGTCCACCAAGTAGTTTGGCCATTAACCAGCCTGTGAAGGGTCTATTAAATTCCGACCCTTAATATTCTTAGTGTGACAAGTGTACTTTTCCCCCAAGACCTGGTTTCTTGAGCCCAGGAGCTAAAAGGATTACATTTACTGAGTCAGAGAAGGCTTTTACAAAGATATGAGGATAAGCTGCCACAACCTTAAAGTCCTCTGTGAAATAAGGTAAGTCATGAAGCTCTTCAACTTAGTTCAGTTCGGTTCAGTCGCTTAGTCATATCCGACTCTTTGTGACCCCGTGGACTGCAGCATGCCAAGCTTCCCTGTCCTTCACTAACTCCCAGAGCTCAAACTCATGTCCATCAAATCAGTGATGCCATCCAACCATCTCATCCTCTGTCGTCCCCTTCTCCTCCTGCCTTCAATCTTTCCCAGCATCAGGGTCTTTCTCAGTGAGTCAGCTCTTCACATCAGGTGACCAAAGTATTGGAGCTTCAACTTCAGCATCAGCCCTTCCAATGAATATTCAGGACTGATTTCCTTTAGGATGGACTGGCTGGATCTCTTTGCTGTCCAAGGGACTCTCAGGAGTCTTCTCCAAACACCAAAGTTCAAAAGCATTAATTCTTCAGTGCTCAGCTTTCTTTATAGCCCAACTTTCACATCCATATATGACTACTGGAAAAACTGTAGCTTTGATTAGATGGCCCTTTGTCAGCAAAGTAATGTCTCTGCTTTTTAATATGCTGTCTAGGTTGGCCATAGCTTTTCTTCCAAGGAGCAAGCATCTTTTAATTTCATGGCTGTAGTCACCATCTGCAGTGATTTTGGAGCCCAAGAAAATGAAGTCTGTCACTGTTTCCATTGTTTCCCCATCTATTTGCCATGAAGTGATGGGACCAGATGCCATGGTCAACTTAATATCCCTATTTAATAAGCACCAGTGAGTTATCCATGATCTGAACCTAGCGGAGTCTCCATATCAGACTGGATCAATTAAGTTCAGTGATCTTGACTTGCATTTCTCAGTAGATTTGAGTGTCAATACCGTCACTTGGAAATGTCTTATGTGCAGCCTGAGTGTCTCCTCTGAGAGCCAAGAAAGTATTGCCTTTCCTTTACTTTTTTCTTTTTGCATTTTTAAAAATTGAAGTATAGTTAATTTACAGTGTTGTGTTAGTTTCAAGTGTATGGCAAAGTGATTCTGTTACACACACACACACACACACACACACACACACGTGTGTGAGTTCAGTTGCTCAGTCATGTCTAACTCTTTTTGACCCCAAGGACTGTAGCCCACCAGGCTCCTTTGTGGAATTCTCCAGGCAAGAATACTGGAGTGGGTTGCCATTTCCTCCTTCAGGGATCTTACGGACCCAGATATTAAATCCAGGTCTCTTGCATCTCCTACATTGCAGGCGATTCTTTACTGCTGAGCCACCAGGGAAACCTATATACACACATATATGGGGTTTCCCATGTGGTGCTAGTGGTAAAGAACCCACCTGCCAATGGGAGAGATGCCAAGAGACTCAGGTTCAGTCCCTGGGTAGGGGAGATCCCCTGGAGGAGAGCATAGCAACCCATTCTAGTACGCTTTCCTGGAGAATACTATAGACAGTGGGGCCTGGCAGACTACCGTCCATGGGGTTGCAAAGAATCAGATAGGACTGAAGTGGCTTAGCATGCCTGCAAGCATATACATATTTATGTATGTATGTATATACATATATATGTATGTGTGTGTGTGTGAGTATATATATATATATATATATATATATATATATATACTTTCTTCAGATTCTTTTCCACTGCAGGTTATTATGAGATATTATGTATAGTTCCGTGTGCTATTCCCAGTGCTATAGATTAGTCCTTGCTGTTTACTGTTTTATATATAGTAGTATATAACTGTTCAGCCAAGACTCCTAATTTTTTTCCCTCCCATCCCCTTTGGTAATCACAGGATTATTGTCTATGTCTGTGAGTCTATGTCCCTTCTATTAATAAGCTCATCTATATCATTTTGTAGATCCCACATATAAGCTATATCATGATATTTTCCGTCTCTGCCTAGCTTCACTTAGATGATAATCTCGGGGTCCATCCATGTTGCTACAAATGGCATTATTTCATTTTTTTATGAGGAGGGACCCTGTCCCCATTCTCCTGCATCCCTATGGCCTGACCAGAAGATATCTTACCCCCAAGAAAGAGCCCAGGGTCCACAGAAGGATTATGCAAGAGAGATGATGGTGAATTCTCTGGAAACAAGGGAGAGATTGTGCTAAGCTATGAAACCAAGGCTGCATAGAGTCTACTGCAGACTATTGAGATCATAGATGATGACCTCCTATACACTACTCATTGACGGGATGGGGGCTCACCAGAACTGGAAGACCCTCACCACTTTTTGGTCACTAGGCTAGCTTTGGGGCACCTGCTTGGCATCAGCCTCTAGCCCATCTCCAGGCCTGTGGATACGGTGATGGCCCTGCTAGCAGAGCCCAGGAATCCCTGCCTCCTCACAGCAGCAACACTCACCTCCTTTGCTGTTCCTCAGACACACCTCCCACCTGCAGATCTCCCCAAGCCCCACCTGGAATACTTTTTCCCTAGACAGCCACAAATTTCTCTCCTTTGCTTCATTCTTTGTTCTGCCTCAGTGCTGCCTCCTCCAAGCAAGCTTCCCTGACCATCTGGCATAAAACAGCAGCTTTTCACCCTCCTCTTAGCATGGGAGATTTTCTTCCTAGCCCTGATAGCCCTCTGAGATGCTAATCAGGGTGAAATTCCATGACACCAGGGATCTGTCTGGTTTGTCTGCCGCTGTGTGCCCTATACCTATTAATAGAATAGAGACTGGCCTGTAGTTAGCCTTCCAAACTCAGACAGTGTATTAAAAAGCAGAGACATCACTTTGCTGACAAAAGTCCATACTGTCAAGACTATGGCTTTTCCAGTAGTCATGTATGGATGTGAAAGTGGGATCATAAAGAAGGCTGAGCACCGAAGAATGGATGCTTTTGAACTGTGGTACTAGAAAAGACCCTTGAGAGTCCCTTGGACTGCAAGGATATCAAATCAGTCAATCCTAAAGGAAATCAAGCCTGAATATTCATTGGAAGGACTGACGCTGAAGCTGAAACTCCAATAATTTGGCCAGCTGATGAGAAGAGTCATCTCATGTCTCATTGGAAAAGACTCAATGGGAAAGACTGAGGGCAGGAGAAGAAGGGGGCAACAGAGGATGAGATGGTTGGATGGCATCACCAGCTCAGTGGACATGAATCTGAGCTAACTCTGGGAGATAGTGAAGGACGAGGAAGCCTGGTGTGCTACAGTCCATGGGGTTGCAAGAGCTGGACATGACTTAGCGGCTGGACAATAAAAACAATGCTATTTATTAGTTCATCAATTTTCACGAAGCTCTAAGGAGTCCCAGTAGGCTAGTCCTTGAACCACACTTCATAAGCTTCCAGTCTTCAAGCCTCAAGACAAGTGTTCCCCTTCCAGTCTCTCAGATCAATTTGTCAAAACAGTGTGTTCAGTTTGGCTTCTTTCAGCTGCTTTCTCTATCATTCCTGGAGCCCCAGAAGAGAATTTAGCTATATTACGGATCTAAGGAGAAGATGACACATGATTTTACCCAAATTTCCTGGAAAACTGAACATCAGAGAGTTTAGTGGTCACCCAGTGTCTCGCTGACACCATGTAAGTGGTGCCTGGGGTAAAGAATCTGGGTTTCCTGGCTCCCACTGCATCGTTATTGTTGTCCAGTTGCTAAGTCATGTCCAGTTCTTTGCAGCCCCATGGACTGCAGCCTGCCAGGCTCCATTGTCCTCCACTATCTCACAGAATTTGCTCAAATTAATGTCCACTGACATTAATTGGTAACCCTATCTAACCATCTCATCTTCTGCTGCCACCCTCTCTTTTGCCTTCAATCTTTCCCAGCATCAAGGTCTTTTCCAATCAGTTGGCTGTTTGCATCAGGCAGCCAAAGTACTGGAGCTTCAGCATTGCATCACCCAAAACAGCATCTTTTCTCCCCTAGCTGCCAACCTTCCCAATCTAAAAAGGAAAGCGTATGCACTGCTAATAGGGAAGGAAAATTTGGTAAAGGAGGCAGACAACATTAAGAGAAGGGGAAGAAATGCAGGACCTTGCTATCACAATCAATTGTAGAATGGATCCCCTGGTGACGGAGAGACTAAGGTGGCCCCAATCCTCACAACTCCTGGACAGTCTGTCGAAGACCTTGCCAATCCCAGGGCGCCACAGACAAACCGCAGTGACCGTGGCCAGCAGAACCAACCACATCTGACCCTGACATGGGCCCAAACATGTGCACCAGGACAGAAAGAAAGCGAGCAGTCGAAAGAAAAGAAAGGCCCCATAGCAGAAGTGGGGGAGGCCTGTTAGGAAATTAGCCAAGAGCATGATGGACACAAGAAAACATAATAGACATTAAAATCTGGCAGAAAAAAAAAATGGCAAAGAAAAGAAAGTTGGCAAAAATAAACGCCATCCAAAAACAAAACAAAACATTTTTTAGAAGTTTATTTTACCTAGAATTAATGACAGGAAAACCCCATAAACATGGTGCAAAATGTTTAATGCCCCATTGAATGCCAACATTATGCCATTCATCTGTCCTTGCAGGTGTATTATTTCTAGTCCTCCGGATGAAAAGCAAAGTTGCTTTCCACATCTTTTATAGTACTTAAAAATACATATTTCCAGAGCTTTATTGCCAAAGGTCCTGCTTTCTTCCAGAACCCACAATAACTAATCATGTTACTGCCACCAAGTCTAGGAATTGGAATTAATAGCTGGTGGGAGGGTTTGCTTCCATCCTATGAGTGATCTTTGCTTTAACGACCCTTAGAGTTAGTGATTTCTCCTAAATATTTATTTCTCCCCAAGGGAAAGATTTCTCTAAGAACTTTCTCTCTGCCCTAAATATTCACAATTCTCGATCTGTTTTTCTTCTATTTGTCCACTTAGAGTTTTTGCTGGAATCAATTTTATTAATTTCCTTCTGAAAATTAGCAAGTCAGAGTAAATCACAGGGAGCATTTTCCTCTCTACTATGTGAATCAACCTCCCTCTCCTTTCTCTGTATTTCTCTCAACTCTAGGTCATCAAGACCTTGATTATCTCTACTTTTCCTCCACAACTTCTCTTCAAAATAAAAAAAAAAAAAAACGTAAAGATGAGAAAGACAAAGACAGAGAAAGAGCAAGAAGAAAGAAAGAAAGAAAGGGAGAAGGAGAGAAAGGACAGTTTGACTCAATTTTTAAAATATTAAAACATTGCAGTCAACAACTACACCTCACCATTTTTCTAAAAATTTCCACCTTTACATTCAGAAAGCTTTTATTATATTGAATGATATTATACAACATTGCTTTGAATCTCTCCAGTCCACCATCAAATTGACAGGGAAAAACATCTGGTATTGTCAGCCTTCTTCAAGAGCTCCTGTTCAAATTTTTGGATTGACTAAACCATTGTCAAACTTAGATGTTAAAGCCCACAGCAGCTACCAGATCTCGTGTCCACGAGCTTCGGGAGGTCATCTAAACTTTCTGCATCAAAATTCCCTCCTCTGAAAAATGGAAGTGCTAGACTAAATTATCCATAAGATTCTTTTAAATTGTTACATCTCACTTGTCTGCTGTTTCTCAACTCAGTGACTTTCATTTTGTGTTATGAAAACACAATATTCATCAATTAACCAAGGACTCCATCTCACAATTTTAAAAGTAACAAAAAATAAAACAAAATAAAATAATAAAGATTTTATTAAACCCCAGGATTTACTTCCAGAACCCCAAGCCTGGAGATGCCCTTTGAGGCATTCAGCAGTCTTTGTTGCTTTTGTTGTTCAGTCGCTAAGTTGTGTCTGATTCTTTGGAACCCCGTTGACTGCAGCACACCAGGCTTCCTTGTCCTTCAGTATCTCCTGGCGTTTGCTCAAACTCATGTCCATTGAGTCAGTGATGTTAGCCAACCATCTCATCCTCTGCTACCCCCTTCTCCTCCTGCCCTCAATCTTTCCCAGAATCAGGGTCTTTTCTAATGAGTCGACTCTTCCCATCAGGTGACCAAAGTATTAGAGCTTCAGCTTCAGCATCAGTCCTTCCAATGGTGTTCTCGTTAGGTGTTCTGATAGCAATTGGCTTGTTAACTGATGTTTATCGCATGTTTTCACAACAACCTTGAGACTCCTCAGAGCAAATTGCAATGACAAATCATGTTATCCAATCGGCAGTTAGGAAATTCAGATCTCAGGCTCCAGAGGAAAGGCCACCTCCTTCATTCTTGCCTGATGATGAGCAAAGAGTCCTCAGAAGGTTAAATGACTTATGCAATTGGGCAGAGCCAGACAGTGTCCTTGACAAGGTCCTAGGCACAGAACACTTGCCTCTTCGGACAGCGTTCCATTCTCCCGGCCACACTTCTTCCCCGAGTGCATTTTAATCTGGCAGGATCCACAAATAAAGGAAATTGTGGTTTTCACATCATGATCAAGATTGTTTCTCTGCTGTGAATAATAAAAGCAGAGTAACCCATTCGTAGCTTCAAAATGTTCCCCTTCCAGCCTGCATTGTTTATTCCTCGGGCTTTCAACAACTTTTACTTCGAAATGTCAGTTTTGAACGTGTTTGCATAATTCTGCATTTTATTTCAGGATTCTCTGTCATAACCATTCATTTCCCCCCACTGGCTAAGTTGTTGAAAAAGAAAACCGTGTTTCGAGGCCAGTCCAATCCTACAATTTAAAAGCTGGCAGGATCCGTCTCCCTTTTCTCCCCTGGGAGGATTAATTTGCTTCTTTTTTATTCTCAAAGTTTTATGATTCCAAATAAAGGATATAATGGTGCCATTGAGAGTTGGGGAAATGTAGAAGATAAATAGCCTATGTGGGAACCGCTTGAAATGAAAATCGAAGTTTTGGGGAAGAAGGTGGGAAGAGTGGAAACGGGTTTTTTTTTTTTTTATCATGTGAGTGTGGCCTGTTAATGATAAAGGAAATTTCCTCCTTCTAATGAGTCTTGCCTTTATAGACTGAAGTGAGGGAAAATGGTTCCATTTGTATCATAAATGTAAAGAAGCTGAAATCTTACTCCCAAGAATGTAATATGTTTAATTTTGAAGTTGGGGAAGCAGCCGTTAAAAATAGATTTTTTTTTTTTTCCCTGAGACCTACAACACCAGAGTCTGGGCTTTGAATCTTGAATTGTTTGCCTTATGCTGAAACATTTAAGAAACATACTAAAATCATCAGCAGGAAACTAATTGACCAAGGGAAGTAATTTGAATACATTCTTTTGGTTGAGTTCACCTTAATTAGCTCCCAACTTGGTGAGAGTCATCTGTGTGATGATGCATTAATCCCATTATTTTAAGAGCCCAATTCATCATCAAAGACTTTTTCCAAAGAACCCTTTGGAATTTTACAAAATAAATTGGACAAATGTTATTAACCTCCAGGAGTTTATAGTTAAGGTCAATGCAGCAGACACTTACTGACCAGGCACCATGGGCAAAGCACAGAGGAGCAATGGGACCAGTCAGGACATGTTTCCACCCTCATGGAGCACAAAGCAGCATGTTCCTTCATTATTCAATAGTCACACTGTGAGTTCAGGACCCCAGGAGGGATTCATTCCACTGCAAACATTCCACAGTGTAGGCCACATCTCAACTGCCCCTAAAACAATAAGACACATACAATAGTGATATAATGCACATCTGATCACATGATACCATTGTTTATACTCTTTTAGCTCCCCACACCCCCCCACACACACACTAAATTAAATCAGTCCAAGTCTGTTTGTCACCTTACAACAGACTAATTAATTGAGAGACAAATTGTTAGGGCCAGGAATAGTAACTTCATTCAGAAAACCAGCAGACCAAGAAGATGGTGGGCTAATGTCCTAGAGTTCTAACTCTTACCTGAGTTAGAATTCAGGCTTCTTTTATACTAAAAGAGGAGGGATGTGACAGGTTGTTGCAGACTTCTTGGTATTGGAATCCTTTGTTCTTGCAGTTGTCTGTCATTCAGGTCAGGACATTCGTGTAAACCTCCAACAAGACAAATGAGAAACTTTTTTTGCAGAGGAGGGAGCTCCAAAATCGCCACAGATGGTGACTGCAGACAATAAATTAAAAGATGCTTGTTCCTTGGAAGGAAAGTTATGACAAACCTAGACAGCATATTAAAAAGCAGACATAACTATGCCAACAAAGGGCTGTCTAATCAAGGCTATGGTTTTTCCAGTGGTCATGTATGGATGTGAGAGTCGGACTATAAAGAAAGCTGAGCACCAAAGAACTGATGCTTTTGACTGTGGTGTTTGGAGAAGACTCTTGAGAGTACCTTGGACTGCAAGGAGATCCAACCAGTCCATCTTAAAGGAAATCAGTCCTGAATATTCATTGGAAGGACTGATGCTGAAGTTGAAACTCCAATACTTTGGTCACCTGATGCAAAGAACTGACTCATTGGATAAGACTCTGATACTGGGAAAGATTGAAGCCAGGAGAAGGGGAAGAGAGAGGAAGAGATGATTGGATGGCATCACTGACTCAATGGACATGAGTTTGAGCAAGCTCCAGGAGTTGGTAATGGACAGGGAAGCCTGGCATGCTGCAGTCCATAAGGTCACAAATAATCGGACATGACTGAGTGACTAAACTGAACTGAACTGACCTCTTCAACTTTTTATGTCTATATGAATGAAAAACTGTTATACCTTTAAAGGTCAGAGCCTTGAGAATGGGCTGTCCTGTATATTTCAGGCTGTAGGCAACATTCTTAACTTGTAGCAAGAATAGAACACAGAGGTTAAAGTAAAGGAAGCAGATATGGTGCCAGATTTCTTCTCCCTATTACAAATCTAATTCCTTCCCCTTGACTTTAGGACCCCTAGATACCCTGGGCCTTCCATAGTTCTTTGACCAGATAAACCTCCTTGGCTCATACCCTCTCAGCCTCCCAGCCCTCCTGGCATTTCTCAACCAATCCAACCTGATCCTTCCCTTGGCTACCTCTCCAAATGGAGCACCTTCCTCTAAACCACATGACTGCCCCTTCCCTGGTCCCATCTCAGCTCAGGGAGATCGTCTCTGCCCACCCACCTTCATTCAGGTCTTCTCTTCACTGCCGCCATCTTTTCCATCACCCAGCTTCACTTTCTTCATAACATTTACCATACTCAAAACTTACCGCTATTGGTTGATATACTTATTTACTATCTGTCTTTCCCCTTGTCCTACCCCACAAAGACAGCTCCACACAAACAGAGTTACTTACTGCAATATCCCGTGCACTGGGGCTGGGCTAGGCACCTGCTTAATATTCAGTGAATGAATGAGGGAATCGATCAATCGATGAAAATGAGAACACCAAAGGTAGGTCTTCCTTAGAGGGGTGGGAGATGGGGTGAAACAAACAGACACAGAGGTGAAGTTTTTTTGGGTGGGAGAACGAACAGAAATGTGCCTTAGTAGAAAGGCGGTGGCTTTGAAAGCCACAGTTCACTCTCCAAGCGTTCAACAACCCGGCTTCTAAGAATCAAAGTTCAAGATGGTTAAGCATTCAGGGTCTCTGCTCCCCCTCCATATCCATCAAAATGCACACTGTACACAAGATAAAGTGCTTGTACCTTGTCATTCTCTACCTTACACATCCAATAAGTATTTGCTGAAACATTGCTCCCTCCAGCAAATGGATCCACAGTCTCTACAGCCAGGTTTTACAATCTTCTCACAGGGGAAGGAGACCATCCACAGAAACGGAAAGCCTTGAAAAGAACCACTTGTTCCTTCCTAAGCATGGGCGAGAGAGGCTATAAAATGTGTGGTTTCTGTCCTGTGCACTGTGGTGGACAAGCCCATCTTTAAATGTATCCAAAAATGTCAGCTGTCACATTTAAGGGCAGACATCCAGCCCCGGCCGCCCCGCAAAGGTGGGGGTGTTATCAGAAGGCCATCACAGAGCACTTAATGGACCTATACTCCTAAATAAACACGGCGGGGGGCACAGGGTGCGCCCTACCTCCCCGTTGTTTGTGTGTTCCTGTCAGACTAGTCAATTTCATTGGCCTGGGACCTTACATTTACTTCTTGGAATATGAGATTGCACAGATCTGCCTTCTTGGGCACTGGTGGCTAAAATGGGAACAGCTTAATGAATCACAAGTCAGATTCTGTATATAAAGTCCACATCACGAGGGGCTAGCAGGGCCTCTGCTCAGCATGGGAAGATTTATCTTCCCCGGGTGAGACCATGACCCCATGGCCCCCTCACCCTCCTTTCACACCAGTTAACAGTTATCTCACTCCCTAAAGGGTCCACCGCATCTTGTTTGGAGGCCCTTTAAAATCCAGAGCCACATCATTCTCCAAGTGTCTAAGTGATGTTTTAATTGCACTGGTCACTTGAAGAGCCACGTTAACTCTTTCAGGTGAGGGTGGACAATTTCACAAACAGGGGCTGAATTAGGAAGAGTGCGTGGTCGCTGTCTTCGACACTGAAGTCCAAATAGCTGACTGGCTCGAGAGCATGGTATCTGTGTCTCTATTATCCCTCAGCCAGGTGAGCTTAGGGAGGTGCAAAACTGAGCACATTTAGGGCAGCCCGCCCACCCCATCGCCTCCCAGCCATCCTCTGATGTCTACCGCTCCCTCCTTACAGACCTTCTCTTTGGTGCTAGTCTGTGTCGAGAAGTGGATGGACTTAGGGTCTGTCATCTAGAGTGAACTAAGAAAGAGAAAAACAAATATCATATATTAACGTATATATGTGGAATCTAGAAAAATAATGGCATAGATGAACCTATTTCCAGGGCAGGAATAGAGACATAGAGGTAGAGAACAGATTCGTGGATGCGGGTAGGGAAGGGGAGGGTGGGATGAATTAGCAGATTAGTGTTGACATATACACACTATCATGTGTAAACCTGGGCTTCCCAGGTGGCACTGGTGGTAAAGAATCCATCTGCCAGTGTAGGAGACATAAGAACGACAAGTTCGATCCCTGGGTTGGGAAGCTCCCCTGGGAGGGGGCACGGCAACCCACTCCAGTATGCTTGTCTGGAGAATCCTACGGACAGAGGAGCCTGGCGGGCTACAGTTCATGGGGGTGCAAAGGCACGGCTGAAGTGACTTAGCACGCATAGGTATAAAACAGATAGCTGATGGGAGCCTGCTGTTAAGCAGAGGAAGCTCAGCTCAGTGCCCTGTGAAGACTCACTTTATCGTACAGAAGAAATGAATGTGACATTGTAAAGTGATTATATTTCAGTTTTTTTTAAAGTACAGCTGATTGGGATCATCTGTTCTTACACCTTAACGTGAGTAAATTCGTCCAAGTTTTAGGTGTCCGAAGGTGTGAATCAGAGTCTGCCAACATCCTTCCAACCCAGTGAGCCTGCATCCACAAGAATGTTTCAAGGTCCCTCACTTTTCATGCCTCTCTGTGGCCAAATCCCCACTCCATTCCCCCAGAACTGTGGTAACAAACTTAATAGGCTTTGCAACAAAGCACATCAGACACACACTTCACTTTCCAATCTCTCTACTTGTGTCTAGGCCACTCTGCCCGGCAGGAAAGGAGGTCTCCCCGCCCCATATCCAGCTATTCAACTTTATCTACCCCAAAGATGCCTCGCTCTTAAGGACTCCCTATCTAGGGGAGAGTCTCTTTAAAGTCTCTCTCCTAAAGGCAGTGGAAGAGCAGCCTGCTTCCAGTGGGAATTCTGAATGTCAAGATCTATAAGAAAGAGTCTTTTATTTCCCTTGATGAGCTTCGCCTAGAACTTTCTTTTCCTCACCCCTTTTCTCCATGAAAGGTATGAGAATCCTAAGGTAAGGGGATGCTTCCAGCTCTAAGAGAACCAAGATGACTGCTTCCCTTTTTTTCTTGGAACACAAACTTCAAGCCTAATTTCTCTTTGGCACCATTTGTAAGAGAGCAATATTTCTTTATTTACAAAGTATAATAAAAGGCATCTGACAGTCAGCTTCCATCAGGGAGATAAAAGGGAATGGTGGGGCTTCCCTGGGAGCTCAGTGATAAAGAATCCACCTGCCAATGCAGGAGACACAGGTTCAGTCCTCGAGCTGGGAAGATCCCTAATGCCACAGAGCAACAAAGCCCATATGCAGTAACTATTGAGCCTGTGCTTTAGAGCCTGGGTGCCGCAACCACTGAAGCCCACATGCCCTGGAGCCTGTGCTCTGCAAAAGAAAAGCCACTGCAACGAGAGGCCCATGTACCACTACTAGAGAGCAGCCCTTCTCACCACAACTATAGAAAAGCACGGTCATGAAGATCCAGGGCAGCCAAAACTAAACAAATAAAATTACAAAATTTTTTAAAAAATAAAACGGAAATGGTGAGAATTAGGACTTCCTAGAGAGCACTTTTCCCTTTTAAGTGGAGCAGACACCATTCGTCTCCAGTCAATTCATACCAAATAGGAAAAGAAAAATTAAAGAAGCCTCCAAGCCCATTTTATGGAGAAATATCCTGATTCATAAATGTTAATTTAAATAGCTTTTTTAGATGTAGGTCAGTGTGCAACTGTGCCTCAGAGAGAGAGATTAGGGTATGAATTTAAGTTATTTCCTAAAATATATTTTATGATGCTATGATTCTCTTAGGTGTTTTACATTCTGTGGTTCTTTAAGTGTAGAAAACAGTGATGTTAATACTGTGAAACAAACTCAGTCTATAATCTATACTATGACACTCTGTGAATTTCTGAGAGGAACTAGGGGTCAACTTTCCTTAGTATCCATGACGATGAGATCTTTTCTTCCAGGATCAGCTCCAGGGGCTGCTGAGCCACAGAGCAAGCCTATGGGGTGCTGGCCCAGGGGAAGGGGACCTCAGAAGCTGCCCAGGCCACTCGAATTGCTGGACTCGGGGCACAAAAGAAGCCTCTGTGGCCCACACAGTACCGGCCCAGCATCCCAGGAGACTGCCCTGAGGTGTGGGGCTGAAGCCCTTTCTGGTAATAAAGCGTTTGCTAGTCCCTGCACATCTGTCTCCTGTGGGGCCTCGCACTGGGACTCCAACAGGGCTTTCCTTCTTATCACAATAAGCATTCGGTGCAGGAGAAAACAGATACATGGACACACACCTCATCTTGCGATACTCTATTTTTGGAGGAAGGCAGAGGTACAGACGGAAAAATGAAGAAAGGTAAGACAATTGTTTTAACTAAGGTTTGGGCTTCCCTGGTAGTTCAGCTGGTAAAGAATCCACCTACAGCGCCGGAGACCTGGGTTCAATCGCTGGGTTGGGAAGATCCCCTGGAGAAGAGAAGGCTACCCACCCCATTACTCTGGCCTGGAGAATTCCACAGACTGTATAGCCCATGGGGTTGCAAAGAGTCAGACACGACTGAGCGACTTTCACTTTCACTTTTCACTTGTGCAAAATACCACAGGAAGGAGGGAGCTCCCCAGACCTGGAAATCAAGAAAGTCTTCAAGAGTTTGCCAGACAGATGGTCGAGGGCAACAGTGTTCCAGAAAGGGAAATGCCATACACCAGTGGTGGTCAACCACAGGCAAGTTTGCTCCCTCAAGGGGCATATATTTGACTATGTCTAGATACATCTTTGCTTGTCACCGTGGAGGCAGATGCACTTGATACTGGCATCTAGTGGGTAGAAGTCACACCGACCAGCCACAACAGCAAAGATTTATCCGTCCCAAATGTGTTACAAGAAGATGTGTGTGTCTTTGCCTCTCTAATTTCCCCTACACCTGACATCCCAAATTTCAGTAATGCAGAGGCTGAGAAACCTTGCCATTGGCAAAGCACAGAGGTGTGAGGACAGGTTAACCTGGGGATCTGCAAGAATCTGGAGCTTCCCTGGTGGCTCAGCGGTAAAGAACATGCCTTCCAATGCAGAAGACACAGGTTTGATCATTTGGCCAGGAAGATCCCTGATTCCCAGAAGGGAATGGCAATCCACTCCAGTATTCTTGCCCTGGAAATCACATGTGCATGGGGGAGCCTGGCAGGCTACAGTCCATGGGGTCATGAAGAGCGAGATAGGACTTAGCTATTAAACAACAACTGAAAGATAATTAGAGCTGGTAGACACCTGTCTCCCTCTCCTTCCACTCCCAGATTGAAAACTCCTTAAAGGCACCGGCTTGTCTTACTGGTATTTATGTTTCTAGGGCCTAGGCTATGATAAGTACAAAAGGAATATAGGTTTCCCAAGGAGCATTGGTGATGAGAATAACGGGGGAAGACAGGTGTATTAAATCCCTATTATCAGTATCAGTTCAGTTGCTCAGTTGTGTCTGACTTTTGGCAACCCCAAGAACTGCAGCACGCCAGGCCTCCCTGTCCGTCACCAACTCCCGGAGTCCTCCCAAACCCATGTCCATCGAGTCGATGATGCCGTCCAGCCATCTCATCCTCTGTCTTCGTCTTCTCCTCCTGCCCCCAGTCCTTCCCAGCATCAGGGTCTTTTCCAATGAGTCAACTATTCGCATGAGGTGGCCAAAGTATTGGAGTTTCAGCTTCAACATCAGTCCTTCCAATGAACACCCAGGACTGATCTCTTTTAGGATGGACTGGTTGGATCTCCTTGCAATCCAAGGGACTCTCAAGAGTCTTCTCCAACACCACAATTCAAAAGCATCAATTCTTCAGTGTTCAGCCTTTTTCACTATCCAACTCCCATATCCATACATGACTACTGGAAAACCATAGCCTTGACTAGATGAACCTTTGTTTACAAAGTAATGTCTCTGCTTTTCAATATGTTATCCAGGTTGGCCATAACTTTCCTTCCAAGGAGTAGGCGTCTTTTGATTTCCTGGCTGCAATCACCATCTGCAGTGATTTTGGAGCCCAGAAAAATTAAGTCTGACACTTTTTCCACTGTTTCCCCATCTATTTCCCATGAAGTGATGGGACCAGATGCCATGATCTTAGTTTTCTTAATGTTGAGCCTTAAGCCAACTTTTTCACTCTCCTCTTTTACTTTCAGCAAGAGGCTTTTTAGTTCCTCTTCACTTTCTGCCATAAGGGTGGTGTCATCTGCACATCTGACATTATTGATATTTCTCCCGGCAATCTTGATTCCAGCTTGTGCTTCTTCCAGCCCAGCATTTCTCATGAGGTACTCTGCATATAAGTTAAATAAGCACGGTGACAATATACAGCTTTGACGGACTCCTTTTCCTATTTGGAACCAGTCTGTTGTTCCATGTCCAGTTCTAACTGTTGCTTCCTGACCTGCATACAGGTTTCTCAAGAGACAGGTCAGATGGTCTGGTATTCCCATCTCTTTCAGAATTTTCCACAGTTTATTGTGATCCACACAGTCAAAGGCTTTGGCATAGTCAATAAAGCAGAAATAGATGTTTTTCTGGAACTCTCTTGCTTTTTCCATAATCCATTGGATGTTGGCAATTTGATCTCTGATTCCTCTGCCTTTTCTAAAACCAGCTTGAACATCTTAAAAGTTCACAGTTTATGTATTGCTGAAGCCTGGCTTGGAGAATTTTGAGCATTACTTTACTAGTGTGTGAAATGAGAGCAATTGTGTGGTAGTTTGAGCATTCTTTGGCATTGCCTTTCTTTGAGATAGAAATGTAAACTGACCTTTTCCAGCCCGTGGCCACTGCTGAGTTTTCCCAATTTGCCAGCATTTTGAGTGCAGCACTTCCACAGCATCACCTTTTAGAATTATTAAAATTAATTATTATTATTAAATTAATAATAATAATTATTATTAAATCCCTATTATAGCCATAGCAAATTACCACAATGTGGTGGCTGAAAACACAGAAATTTATGTTTTCACAGTTCTGGGGCTTAGAATATGAAATCAGGATGTTGGAAGAATTTTTTTCCTTTCAGAAGTTTTCAGGATGAATCTTTTCTCTCTCCTCATATCTCCAGGTGCTCCTTGGCTTGAAGAAGCATAATTCCAAACTCTACCTTCATCTTCCCATGGATCTTCCCTCTGTCTGTGTCTCCTCCTCTTCTGTCTCCTATAAGGACATGTGTTGATGGATTTAGCATCCACTGGGTTAATCCAGGATCGTATCATATTGAGATCCTTAAATTAACTACATCTGCAAAGACCCTTTTTCCCAATTAGGTCACAATCATGAGTACTGGGAATTAGGACATGAATGTAGTTTGAGGTTGAGGAAGAGATGGTTGGATAGCATCACTGATTCTACAGACATGAAACTTGGGCAAACTCTGGAAGATGGTGAAGGACAGGGAGGTCTGGAGTGCTGTGGTTCATAGGGTCACAAAGAGTCACCAACACGACTTAGCAACTGAACAACAACAACAAGTAGTTTTGGGCTTCCCAGGTGGCACAGTGGTAAAGAATCTTCCTGCAATACAGGAGACACAGATTCAATCCCTGATTTGGGAAGATTCCCTGGAGAAGGAAATGGCAACCCACTCCAGTATTCTTGCCTGGGAAATGCCCTGGGCAGAGGAGTCTACAGACCATGGGGTCACAAAAAAGTTGGACACAATTGAGCACCCACACAACAACATTAATACCGGATGGTATCATATTGAGATTCTTAAATTAACTACATCCGCAAAGACCCTTTTTCCAAATCAGGTCACAGTCATAGGTGCTGGGAATTAGGACCTGAATGTAGTTTGGGGGGATCTACCATCCAAGGCACTACAATAGTGGGGTATATGCCTAGAAGGTAGAATGGGAAACAGGCATAGGAGGCAAGGAATAAATCCTTCACCTGGGTCATAATTTCTCCAAGAGTTTTGGCAACTTAAGGTTCTCAGTGAATAAGACAGCAATGTAAAATAGTAGGGGTGTTTCATTTTCAAGTATAAGATATTTTTGTACAGAAAACATGGGTATGAAATATTTTCAATGTTAAAAGAATCTGTTAAGGAGAAACTTTGGAGTCAATAAAAACTCCACCAAATTCATATGATATCGCTAGATTTCAAGGCTCTGAAATCTGCTCTGGGCAAAGGTTCCATCTGTGCTATTGATGGAAAGCTTCATTTTCCTGGGAGCAGAGAGGAAAACTTGAGAAGCTCTCTGCAAAGCTCTAGAGCCGCAAAGTAGCTCAGTCTGAGCCGAGTCCCCAAAATAAGGAACACTGGGTCTCTGTTTTAAAATTGGCCCTGTCACCCTAAATTATCCCCACTTCTTGTCTTGACACAACTTCGAAAAGCTGCTGCTCAGGCGTGGACCCATCAAAGCTGCATCGGGGCGAGAGGGGCATATTTTAAAATGACAGATCTAAGAAGTGAACCCTCGGCACTCTAAATGACTATATTATTTTAAAGATGGAAACGACTCCTGGAATACCCTGTAACCCAACATTTCTCAATAAGGCTCGTGTAATACATTCTCCGCAGGTCTGAAGACCTGGGCTTGGGGTATGCAAATGCATCCTGGAGCCTTATTGGAGGGAGAATTAAGTACCACAGAGGGCAGAGGACCAAGGGAGCCTTTGAAGGTGACTCCAAGATCACGTCACCAAAGTAAGCATGGTTTTAGAAGAGGGGAGATGAATGGCAGGTTTAATTGAGCTCCCCTTAGACCTCTAGTTGGTAAAGATGGATTCTCCCATTTTACACACATACGCTGGTTCCTTGTTCCTCTGCAAGACTGGAGGCTGGTTGGGAAGGTTTTCCACTGAATGACTTTCAATGTAATAATACTTAATACTTCTTTTGAAACAGTTTCCTCTTTTTCTGAATATTTTCATGGGACTGTAACCCATTTGTACATAAAATTGGTTGAAAGTGACATGTTGAAAAGTCCAGCAAACACTGCAGCACACTCTATTTTCAAGGAATATAAAATTGGGCTCTGTCTGACACCTTGAGTGCGCTTGTGAAAACAGAATGTCACATCTCAAAGGGTTTTTCTGATAGCTTAAAAAAAATAAAATAAAATAAACAGACCTCTCTAGGCAAACAGCCCCTTTGTACTCCAGTTTCCATGGAAACGCTGGCAATTGTATTTTTCATGGCATGGTCTTTTTCACTTGATTTTTAAAAGTCTGGTTTAGGCAGCTGACTTAGTGACCCTTGGAATTCAGGAAATAATCCTTATCAAGGAAGTCTATGATATATTGATAGATCTCCAGATAGCACTCTTGTTGTCAACCTGGTTGAAGTAAAGATGTGAATTGTTGTACACGATGGAGGAAGTAGACATCATTTTGTCCTGAGCACTGCTATTATGATAATCCATTTTAATCCAATGTCCCTCAAATCTCTGAATTTAAGGGACCAAATATATTTGGACACTTCCTTAGAGAAGAATTCCCACAAATATATGTTGATAGTCCCCTCTCCAGGAGGTGGAGCTTAACTGCCTCCTCCCCTTTCCTCTGCTGAGAGTTACTGGATTCAGTGACTCACTTCCAAAAAATAGAGTGTAGAGAGGGATAAATCTTAACTTTATAATGAGGAGACTTGGTGGACACCATCTTAATCAAAAGGAAAGGTTCATACTCATCCTCAAGAAGTCACATGGACCCCATGTTCTCCCTGACATGACAAGAAGGGCATTTCACTATTGGAGAATTTTTCTCCCAAACACAAAACCCCAGTATAATGATAGAATAAAAGAAAAACATCAAACTCCAATTGAGGGACATTCTACATAGTGCTTGACTAGTAATCTTCAAACTTATCAAGACCATTAAAAAAAGAGAAGTGACAAATGATCACAGATGAGAAGAGACTAAGATATGGTGATTAAACAGAATTGATTTCCTGGATTCAATCCTGCAATATGGGAAAAAAAACACTTTGGAAAAGTTAGCAAACTCCAAATAAAGTTGGTAGGTCAGTAGAATAGTATTATACCAGCGTGAATTACTCAGTTTTGACAAATGTAACATGCTTAGCTGTTAGAGAAAGGGAAAGCAGGTGAGGAGTGTATGGGAACTTTCTGTACTATTGTTGCAATTTCCTTATAAATGCAAAATTATTTTAAAATTAAAAGTGTATTTTAAAAATAAAATAAATTAGCACATTTTCAAAGTTCAAAAGAAAACGACCAAATAAAAAATAAGAGTAAGTGCTATCTTTTTGGGTAATGAGGTAGACTCATTTCTAGATAACAATACTGAGACAGGATTAGAGAAATGAACAACTAAGATAAAGACAGAAGCCACACAACTGGATACAAGGGTTTAAACCCTAAAGAAAAAAGTCAGATTTGGGGAAAAAAAGACAAAACTAAGGAGTCCTTGACTGTGATTGGAATCATAGTCTTTGAAGAAGCTTTGTAAAAACATTCAGATTCCTAGGTCCCAACTTCTTGAATCTAAAAATCGATGGTGTAACAGCCAGGCACATTTCTCACAGACATTGTTGCCTCTCTGTGGTAAAGTACACAGACTCTGAATGAAGTGATATGTTTTTCCATTCCCTTTGAATCTTGCTGATAATGAGCTTTAACCAATAGGAGGCAGCAAAAGTGACTCTACATAGCTGTGATGATTAATTTTATATGTCGATTTAATTGGCCTACTGGATGCCCAGACCCTTAGTTAAACATTATCCATAAGGATGTTTCTGGATGAGATTAACATTTGAATTGGTAAACTGAGTGAGTGGGCCTCCCTAATGTGAGTGGGCCTCATCCAATCAGTTGAAGACCTGAATAAAACAAAAATGCTGACCCTTTGATGACCTTTGCCCCACCTCCATGTTTATCCCACTTTTGATTTTAATGGGGATGGGGTACTTTTAAATTATTTTTGTATTCTCTGTTAGTATGGAAGGGGGCGTGTCAGAGAGAAGCAGTCTTTATTTCAATTGTGATATAATTGACATATAACATTGCATAGATTTAAGGTGTATGTGTTGACATTTGACGCATTTAAATATCACATTTTGATTACCACAGTAGCGTTAGCTAACAACTTTGGAGTCACATAATCATTTCTTTTCTGTGGTAGAAACAATTAAGAATTACTTTAAGATATCAAAGCTTAGCAATAATTTTTCCAACTCTTTCCCCACCCCATTATTTGCATTTAAATTTATGTACTCAGTTTTTCAAGTAGGAAATTTAAATACATTCCATATGTTATGAAATTGGCATTCTTTTATGCTTTCAATTCTTCTCATTGTTTTATGATCAGAGAACTATTACACACCTGAAGATCAGAGAGTTACCTACATTTCCTTCTATTTTTTTTATTTTATTTTTTGAGGTTTCATTGGTTGAAGAATACATAGTCCATCTGCAACTTACTGTGATGTATGACCTCCACAGAAGTCCCCTCTTTCATCCCAGAGAGCCTGTCTCCTTGGTATTAAAGATCTATTTCTTTTAATTTATCATGTTGAAAAAATAACTTAAATTGAATTTTAAAATATTATAGAAAGATAAAAATTAAATGATTCATAGCAACAGCAAACCTGCTCTATAAAGAACAGTTAAAACTAGAATAGCCTCAAAAGAGTTAGTAGGCATCCAATAAATAAAAGATTTAAAAGCCCAAATACTACAAAAGAAACATGTAAGAGGAACCTCAGATCTTTCGCTTGCTTGCTGTGTGATCTTGGACAAGTTTCTTAACTTTCCTGAGCCTCAGTTGCCATCTCTACAAAATGAGGATAATACTTATCTCAAAAGGTTGTTGAGAGCAGTAGACACAAAACATAAAGAACTCATTGTAGGACCTCAAATATCAGCTACTACAAATTGAAAGTATAACTTTTTCCTTCTCCATCCTGCTTTGAGAGGTGTACATACTTACACTTTTACACTTATTATGCCTGGCTCTACATATTTGTTCCTCATCTATCTCCCTTCTGGATCAACAGTCTATAACAGTTGGCCTATCACTTTATTTTTGTATCCCTAGTTCCCATTTTGGCATCTAAAGTACAGCAGGCCCTCAAGTAATTTGTGTTGAGTGAATAAATGGCTTTAAAACATCAAAGAAAAATATCAATAAGTGCGAGAGAATATCATCTGAGCTTAATACAAAAAGTTAGAGGAAAGAACCTGCTAAGCTTTAAAGTGATCAACAAACACCCAAACTAAGATCCATAGATGTGATCAGGTGATGCTAAAATATTTGGTTGGCAGGTAAAAATGTACAAATGTGAGTATTTTCACAGACTGCCCCTTGCCTGCCAAATGAATTTGGGGGAATTGTGGTCTGATGTTGCACGCTCCTCTCCATCCCCTCCTGAGAAGGAAGGGGTGCAGCCTGCAAGGCTTGGGGTGCAGAAAGGGAGACTGAAAGGAAAGAATGAGGCCAGAGGGTGAGAAGGAATGAGGGAGAGGTTCCCAGGTGGGGTGGTGGTAAAGAATTCGCCTGCCAATGCAGGAGACACAACAGACGCAGGTTCAGTCTCTGGGTCAGAAAGATCCCCTGGAGTGGGAAATGGAAACCCACTCCAGTATTCTTGTCTGGAAAATCCCCCGTGGGCAGAGGAGTCTGATGGGCTACCGTCCATGGAGTCACAAAGAGTCAGACATGACTGACTGAGCACAGCACAGCACAGAGAGAACACAAGCAAGAGAGGGGAAGAAGAAAGAGACAGAGCACAGAGGTTTTCACTACAGAGACTGAAGAAGCTCCGTGGTGGCTGGAAAGCTGAGCTCCAGGTAGGAGCTGGGGGAAAGGGAAGAGTCTAGATAGGTGAAGAGAATGCTGGCTTGAATAGACTTCAAGGCCACAACTGGCCGATTGAAACTTCTAGTCCCACTCCCCTGACCTCCAGAGGTTAGATTAAGCACCAATGGTCAATGATTTAATCAGCCATGCCTTTATAATGAAGCCTCCATAAATAACCCAAAGTGACAGGGTCTGGAGAGTTTCCAGGTTGGTAAACCAGAATGCTTTCAATCTTTTCCAGCCTCAAGGTCTGATGCTGGAAAAGACTGAAGGCAAAAGGAGAAGCGGGCAGCAGATGATGAGATGGTTAGATAGCATCACCGACTCGATGGACATGAATTTGAGAAAAGTCCAGGAGATAGTGAAGGACAGAAGAGTCTGGTGTGCTGCAGTCCCTTGGATCACAGTCAGACGCAACTTAGCAACTGGAAAACAACACATCAGAATGCGTCTACAGACCAACATTCTGGTCCCAAACTCCACAATGATAAAACCTCCTTGTTCATGGTGGCTCAGATGGTAAACAATCCACCTGCAGTCAAAGAGACCCAAGTTTGATCTCTGGGTTGGGAAGATCCCCTGGAGAATGGAATGACAACCCACCCCAGTATTCTTGCCTGGAGAATTCCATGGACAGAGAAGCCTGATAGTCTATAGTCCATGGGGTCACAAGAGTTAAGACACAACTGAGTGACTAAGCACACACGCACCCTAGTGAGTAAACAAGTTTCCTGAGTTCTATGAGATGCTCTAGCAAATTAATTGAACCCAAGAAGGGGGTCATAGCAAACCTCTGATTTAAAGTTTCTTTGTCATAAGTGCAGGAGACAACCTGGATTTAAGAAAGTACTGTCTTTCCTTGGTGGCTCAGACTGTAAAGAGTCTACCTGAAATGTAGGCAATCCAGGTGCTAGCCTTGGGTCGGGAAGATCCCCTGGAGAAATAAAACCTACGCCAGTACTCTTGCCTGGAGAATCCCACGGACAGATGAGCCTGGTAGGTTATAGTCCATGGGGTCACAAAGAGTTGAATACAGCTGAGCAACCAACACGTTTGTGGAGCTGAGTCATTACCCTGTGCAATCTGACTCTCTCTTTCCACATAGATAGTGTCAAAATTGAGTTGAACAGTAGGACACCCATGTGGGATCAAAGAATTATCTGGTGCCATGGAAAAACCCACACACACATTGGAGTTGGGTGCAGAACCCTTAAAAGGGATTATGGAAGGATCACTGTGTATCTAAAAGTGAATACTTTCTATTTTTAAAATCACACTCCTGTGTACTTCTAGTTAGCCCTGTTGGGATATCACTGTTATTAAACAGTACCATATTTTTCTATAAATTGGGAAATTCAAGGTTTAAATGCACAGAGAAACTTTATTTTCCAGCCCTCAACTGGTAAGTGCCAGGCCTGCCACAATAACAATATTGGAAGTTTGGTCTCCATTCAATGAATTTGACCCTGAAGACAAGTGAAATGAAAGTCTTCTGTACTGAAATAATCTGGCCCCATCATTCTCAAGATTTGAGGTACCAGGTAATTTTCTGTGTAGATTTGGCCTGAAAATACAAAGGAAAAGTTCAATCAGGGACACAGCGTCTCTTTGGCCGAACCCTGCAGGGACGTTTGCCTTGACCATACATTTTTTTATTGTCCAGTTAAGTTTTGAGTAATTTAGCTGATGGGATTTTCAGCTCTGCCCATGGGCTGTGACTCATTCCACCATCAAATTAACAACTCTTTTGGAAAATATTTTTTCATGACTTAGCCAAAACTTTCCATGGCTTAATTTCATCCCTTTCTTCCCAGAGAAACTCTTTGAACACATCCAATGGCTGCACACTTCAGAAGAGCCTTTATTTCTAATCAAAGCAGATGCCTGACCAACCTGCTGATGTCAGCTTCCTCAGCCCCTCTCCCTGATCCCTTAACCTTCCCTCTATAGCTTCTAATCAACTTTGTCTCCTCTACTAAAGTGGCTTTACAGTATCTTGAACCAACCAGCTCATGAACTTAAAAGTCTTTTGGCTAAAAGAAAAGATGCACCAGAAAGGCACATCCAGAGACCTGGACTCTTTGTTCGTCTAAGAAAAGTGAGATTTTAGCCACTTTTTCTTTCAAACTTTTCATCCATAAAACAGTGAGACACATGGCTCTACAATTGTTGTTGTTCAGTTCCTAAGTGGTGTCCACGACTCTGCGACCTTGTGGACTGCAGCACACCAGGCTTCCCTGTCCTTCACTATCTCCCAAAATATGTTCAAACTCACGTCCATTGAGTTGGTGATGCCATCCAACCATCTCACACACTGCTGCCACCTTTCCCTTTTGACTTCAATCTTTTCCAGCCTCAGGGCTTTTTCCACTGAGATGACTCTTCACATCAGGTTGTCAAAGTATTGGAGCTTCAGCTTCAGTATTAGTCCTTCCAATGAATATTCAGGGTGGATTTCCTTTAGGATTGACTGGTTTGATCTCTTTGCTGTCTATGGGACTCTCAGGAGTCTTCTCCAACATCACAGTTTGAAAGCATCAATTCTTCAGCACTCAGCCTTCTTTATGGTCCAACTCTCACATCTGTACATAACCACTGGAAGATCATAGCTTTAACTATATGGACCTTTGTCAGCAAAGTAACATCTCTACTTTTTAATACTCTGTCTACGTTTGTCATAGCCTTCCTTCTATGGAAACCATATTTTAATTTCATGGCTTCAGTCACCATCCGCAGTGATTTTGGAGCCCAAGAAAATAAAATCTGTCATTGTTTCCACTTTTTCCCCTTCTATTTGCCATGAAGTGATGGGACTGGATGCCATGATCTTAGTTTTCTGAATGTTGAGTTTTAAGCCAGCATTTTCATGCTCCTCTTTCACCATCATCAAGAGGCTCTTCAGTTACTTTTTGCTTTCTGCCATTAGATAAAACTAAAGAGCTCAACCTATTCAGATTAATATGAAACAGTAGTAAAGCTTATCTACATGAGTCTGAGTAAACTCCGGGAGATGGTGATGGACAAGGAGGCCTGGCGTGTTGCAGTCCATGGGGCCACAAAGAGTCAGACATGACTGAGCAATTGAACTGAACAGAAGTCAAGCAGCAGGCATGGCACAATATAGATATAGATAGGAGAACCCTGTGAGGTAGAGTTATAGGATTCTCTGCGAGACATCAGTGGACAATGTTTCAGTTAAAATTTTCCTCAATAACACTGCATAATAAGCTAACCCAGAAGGAAGTGGCTATTATCAGTAAGCTTGTATTCTCATGCTCCTGGATCCATAAGTCAGCTGAATCAACTCTACTTTATACCATGGGTGATCTGGACTTTACTGCAGGCCACAGGTAAGACTTGAGCTTCCTCTACCCGTCTCTCATCTTAACTGAGCCCTCTCTCTCATGATAACTGCAGTCAAGACCCAAGCAAAACTACACAAGCACATTTAAAGTCTGCTTATGTTCCACCCTCTGGTATCCCACTGGCCAAATTATGTTGCATGGCCAAGTTCAAGATCAAAGAGTCTAAGAAGGATACACTGCCCACATCAGGGAAGGGGGAGAAGAGAGGAGAGTGAATATCACTGCAGTTATCAAATCATCACATTCAGCTCTCCTTCCCTCATCATCTGTTTTTGACATTGTCCTTCAATATATACATACATATATATTTTTTCTCTATATGTGTGTATGTATGTGTGTGTATTTTGTTGACTTGAGAATCAAATATGACCAGTTTCTAGAATGCACAATTTAGAAGGAAAGAAGTCCTTAAGAATTGATTCATGTATCTTACGATTTTCAAGAGACCAAAAGAAAGCTATTCTGCAACTATGGTCAACTATTTAATAAAAGTTAGAATTAGACAAGGGTTGATTCTGTGCCAGGCAACCAATCCAGATTCTTTTCATTCAATATCTCATTTAATCAAATTATCATTTAAACATCCCAGCTTGATGTTTTACCATATGTAGGATACCATGGAAAGAATTAATCCTAAAAAATATCTTTCCAACTCACAGCATTTTAAAATGTTGGTCTAAAAACACTTCTTCCTTTTGCAACCAACTTAATCAGTATTCACTAAATAGCTCTAAGTCTCAATTTCCCCAGAAAAGGCTAAAATAAAGTATTATTAATCATATGTTTTAGATCAGGAAAGTGAAGAATAGAAATTATTTAATGTTAGTTCTAAAGTGAAGGAACAGAGATTAGAACCCAGATTATGTCTAGCCAAAGCCCATGACCTTCAAACTATATCATGTGTCCTCAAGTAACACTGAAACTGTGCATAATGTGTGCTTAATTATAGTTTATAGAATAAATAAAGGAAAGAAGGGAAATGGAAGGAAGGAAGAGAGGGAGGCAGGAAGGGATAAAAGAATTAAAAACCTTCCAAATTGGAAAACTGAGCACACTTGAAACAAATCCACAATAACACAAAGCAATTCCAAGCTATAAACTAAAGGAAAACAGGTATTTTTCTTCCCACAATGAAATGTTCAATTGGTAGATCCATTCATTCATTAAATAAACAGTAGTACATCTTAACACAAGTCCCTAGTGGTAGGAGGGTAGGTCTGCCTGTGTCCTACCCTAGGAACACAATAGGGAGAGGCACCAGGGATGCCCAGTACTCACAGCTGGCTTAGAGGCTTATCACCATCACCATGCTGGACAAATGACCCCAAAGTTCCATTGCCTAAACATGGCACTCAAGTTCCTACATAATTTAATCACAACCTATTTTCTGTCTATATCATCTTTCTGGCCCCATAGTCTATCAGCACTCAACATCTCACCAGTCTTAGACTACACACTCCTTCCAAGCTCTGTGCCTTTGCACTGGTTCTTTTCTCTGCCCAGAATTCATCCCCTTCTCCCATCTCTGGCCTGGAGACTTTCATGGATTGTATAGTCCATGAGGTCGCAAAGAGTCAGACACAACTGAGCGACTTTCACTTTCCCATCTCTACTTTTTCTCCAGACTTTTTCTTACCCTTCTAATATCCAACCCAAGTTCCTCTGTGACACCATCCTCAGATTTCCCTGAAAGATTTAATTCTTCTCTCAGTTGTGATCCTACATCATTTAAATGCCTCTGCTACAGTAGATATCTTGGGTCACAGGATTACCAATCTACTGAAAAAAAGTGAAAGTGAAGTCGCTCAGTCATGTCTGATTCTTCACGACCCCATGGACTGTAACCTACCAGGCTTCCCTGTCCATGGGATTTTCCAGGCAAGAGTACCAGAGTGGGGTGCCATTTCCTTCTTCAGGGGATTTTCCTAACCCAGGAATCGAACCCAGGTCTCCTGCACTGCAGGCAGACACTTTACCCTCTGAGCCACCGGTTGGTGCAAAAGTAATTGCAATTTTGCACTGTTTAAATTTGCCATTTGATATTGGAATATATTCTTAAATAAATGTGGTTATGTTATATGTTATTTTGATGCACATTTCTCTCTTTATGTTTTGTTGCTAATAACTTATTATTTGCTGGGTTTATTTTATGTTAATATGTATTTTAGACTATGGAAATGATGTTAGACAAAAAGCAAATTCAAGCAATTTTCTTATTCGAATTCAAAATGTGTTGTAAAGAAGTGGACACAATTCATAACATCCACAAAGCCTTTAGCCCAGGAACTGCTAAGGAACGTACAGTGCAGTGGTGGTTCAAGAAGTTTTGGCGAGGAGACTAGACCCTTGAAGATGAGGAACACAGTGGTCAGCCACTGGAAGTTGACAATGACGAATTGAGAGCACTCATCAAAGCTGATCCTCTTATAACTACACGAGAAGTTGCTGAAAAATTCAGTGTCAGCCTTTCTATAGTCATTCAGCATTTGAAGCAATTGGAAAGATGAAAAAGCTCGATAAATGGGTGCCTCATGTGCTGACCAAAAATTTTAAAAAATCATTTTGAAGTGTTATCTTCTCTTATTCTATGCAATAACAATGAATCATTTCTCGATCAGATTGTGATATGCAACCAAAAGGGGATTTTATACAACAACCAGCAATGACCAGCTCAGTGGCTGGACTAAGAAGCTCCAAGGCACTTCCCAAAGCCACACCTGCATCAAAAATAAGGTCACGGTCATTGTTTGGTGGTCCACTGCTGATCTGATTTTCTACAGCTTTCTGAATCCTGGCAAAACCATTACATCTGAGGAATGTGTTCAGCAAATTGATGAGATGCATCAAAAATTGCAATGCTTGCAGTCAGCATTGGTCAACAGAAAGCCCAGTTCTTCTCCACAACAACACCCGACTGACCACACACCATACAAAAAATGTTCTGAAAGTTAAACAAATTGTGCTACAAAGTTCTGCTTCATCTGTCATATTCACCTGACCTCTCACCAACTGACTACCACTTCTTCAAATCGCCAAAATGTTTTGCAGGGAAATCGCTTTCACAACCAGCAGGAGGCAGAAAATGCTTTCCAAGAGTTTGTCAAATCCTGAAACATGGATTTTTATGCTACAGAATAAACAAATATATTTCTCATTGGCAAAAATTTGTTGATTGTAATGGTTCATGTTCTGGTTAATAAAGATGTGCCTGAGCCTACTTATAATGATTTAAAATTCACAATCCAAAACCACAATTACATTTGCACCAATCCAATATATGCTTAGTCACTCAGTCATCATGTCTGACTCTCTGTGGCTCCATACACTGCAGCCCATCAAGCTCCTCTGTCCACAGAATTTTCCAAGCAAGAATACTGGAGTGGGGTTGCCATTTCCTACTTCAGGGGACCTTCCTGATCCAGGGATTGAACTCATGTCTCTTGTGTCTCCTGCATTAGCAGGTGGATTCTTTATCACTTTGCCACCTGGGAAGCCCTAACTGGTCAATGGACTGTGATTTACAAAACTCCCCCCACTGAATGCTGAGGTCTTTACAGGCAGGAAATATCTTATGCACCTTGGTTATCACCCTGTTGTACTTAGCCTAAATCCTAGCAGATTAGACCATCTCACCTTCTTACAACTTCGATCAGTTTTTCCCTGGCAACTGGTTCTGAAAAGATTTGCTGCAAGAGAAAAGAGATGCGATTTTTTTACATCCCAAGATGGAGCCAGGCAACTGTGAGGACTTTGCCCACTTTCTTGGCTTATTCCTCCCCTTCTTTCAACACTCACCTCCTCCAGAGAGCCTTCCCCAAACCCAGGTTGAATGTGTACAAGCCCTGCCCACTAGGTTAGGACCAATGAGGGTCCACGCACAGAGCCACATACTTGGACCAGAGGCCAGTTCAGCCTGACACTGCTCTGAGGCTAATCCTTCATTGCATCAAGTCAAGTGGCTGAAATAATAGCCAGGGAGGGAGCCAGGTTCTCAATCAAGGAAATATAAGAGTGTGCATGTAACCAAAGAATCAACAGCCTTCTGCAAGGTTAAAAGCTCAAATCAAGAGAACAGAATAAGTCGAAAGCATAAAGGTACCTCGATGCTTATAGTGGCCCTGTTTGTCTTTCCTGTAGCTCAGATGGTAAAGAATTCTGCAATGCAGGAGACCTGGGTTCGATCCCTAGATCAGGAAGATTTCCTGGAGAAAGAAGTAGCAGCCCATTCCAGTATTCTTGCCTGGAGAATTCCATGGACAGAGGAGCCTGGCGGGCTACAGTCTATGGGGTCTCAAAGAGTTGGACACAACTGAACGACTAAGCAGACACACATTCATGATAACCAAGACATGGAAACAACCTAAGTCTCCATCAGTGGATAAAGATGTGGAATATATATATATATATATGGTTCTTATATATGTCCATTATATATATTATAAATATATATATATATATATCCTTATATATAGAGAGAGGGTGACAGAGGATGAGATGGCTGGATGACATCACCAGTGCAATGGACATTAACTTGGGCAAACTCTGGAAGATACCAAGGGACAGGGAAGTTTGCCCTGCTGCAGTCCATAGGGTCACGAAGAGCTGGACATGACTGGGCGACTGAACAAAAACAACTATATATATAATATTTTATGGAATTATAGTTGATTTACAATAGTGTTAGTTTCAAGTGTACAGGAAAGTAAAGCAGTTAAACATACACATCTATCTGCTCTTTTTTAGATTCCTTATATGCCCATATATATGTGATATATATATATATAGGAGATGTATATATAGTGGGATATTATTAAGCCATAAAAAGGAATGAAATAATGTCATTTGCAACAACATGAGTAGACCTAGAGAATATCATACTAAGTGACGTAAGTTAGAGAAAGACAAATATTATCTGATATCATTTATATGTGGAATCTAAAAAATGGTACAAATGAACTTATTTATAAAATAGAAACAGACTTACAGGCATAGAAAACAAACTTATAGCTACAAAAGGTGAAGAGGGCAGGGATAAACTGGGCGTATGAGATTAACAGGTGCACAACCACTATATATGAAATAGATAAACAAGAACTCACTGTATAGCACAGAGAACTATACTCATTATCTTATAATAAACTACAACAGAAATGAGTTTTAAAGATATATGCATGTTTTATATAAAAGTAAAAGACAGTCCTTTAAGTTTAAGCCATTTTGCTTCATAAGAAACACTTAAACTATAAGAATCTAGGTGGGGGAACTAAGATGGCAGAGGAATAGGATGGGGAGACCACTCTCTCCCCAATAAATACACCAAAAGAACATTTAAAAACAGAGCAAACTCCATAAAACAACCTCTGAATGCTGGCAGAGAACATCAGGCATCTGGAAAGGCAGCCCATTGCCGACGAAAGAATGTAGGACCAAAAAAAAAAAAAAATAAGTAAAGTCACATTGTTTACAATAGCCAGGACATGGAAGCAACCTAGATGCCCATCAACTGACGAATGGATAAGAAAGCTGTGGTACATATACACAATGGAATATTACTCAGCATTAAAAAAAATTCATTTGAATCAGTTCTACTCAGGTGGACGGAACTGGAGGAGCCTATTATCCAGAGTGAAGTAAGCCAGAAGGAAAAACAACAATACAGTATACTAACGCATATATATGGAATTTAGAAAGATAGTAATGAGAACCCTGCATGCGAGACAGCAAAAGGAATGCAGATGTATAGAACAGACTCGTGGACTCTGTGGAAGAGGGCAAGGGTGGGATGATATGGGAGAATGGCATTGAAGCATGTTAATTATCATATGTGAAATCAATCGCCAGCCCAGGGTTGATGCTCGGGGCTGGTGCACCGAGATGTCCCAGGGGGAGGGAATCAGGAGGGAGGAGGGAGGGGGGTTCTGGAGGGGGAGCATATGTAAACCCATGGCGGATTCATGTCATTGTATGGCAAAACCAACACAATAAAAAAAAAAGAATCTATTAAAAAGCAGATATATGTATATGTATAATTGCTTCATTTTGCTGTATACCTGAAACCAACACAGTATTGTAAATCAACTATACTTCAATTTGTAAAAAGTATAGAATAAGAATTTCAGTACAACACAAAAGAGCTCAGGCAAACCAAGAGATGTTATTCCTTTTGTGTGATTCCTTGAAGGTGCCAGAGCTAGTTACCTCCTTCCCTTTGTTTCTATGGCAATTGGACAAACCTTGACCAGAACACTTGTCTCAATACCTTGTAACTGTTTATGAACCAGCCCCTCCTGTTCTTCACACTTGAACTATTTGAAAGCAGCAGTTCTGTCACCTCCTCTATATCACCAGTACCTGATATGGAACTTAATCCTTCAGAGATGGGAAACAAGGAAAAAAAGAGAAAAATAAAGAGGAGAAGGAGAGAGGAAGCAAGGGAAAGAAGGGAAGGCTGATGCTTCCCAAAGCTGACATGAGTGAAGAGGTATTGGTTCTGCACCTACTAGCCACCGCCGGCCACTAACCTGCCCTCCTTCCAGCCTTTCCTATATTTGCCCAGGGTACCATCAGCTGGCTTGCAGCACTCACTCTTCCTCATAACCACCCCATTAGCACAGCCATCAACCTCCCAAGTAGAAGGCAGATCTAACCCCTCCCCAGTGGCATCACCACTCCACCATACTCCAAGTCCTCGGTAGTTTACAATCTGATCTTCCTGCTTCCTCTCTGAAAAGTGACAGTGAAGTCGCTCAGTCATGTCTGACTCTTTGCATCCTCATGGACTGTAATCTGCGAGGCTCCTCCATCCGTGGGATTCTCCAGGCAAGAATACTGGAGTGGGTTGCCATTTCCTTCTCCAGGGGATCTTCCTGACACATCTGGGATCGAACCCAGGTCTCCCGCACTGCAAGCAGATTCTTTACCATCTGAGCCACCATTTACAAAAGCAATACTTTTAAAATATAAATCAGAATATTTATTTGCTGATCAAATATCAGTTTGCTGATCAAATTCTTCTAACGGTGTCCCATAAGTTAGAATCCAAAATCAAAGTCCTTGCATGGGCCCCCAGTGTTCTTTGTGATCTGAGCTTGCCTAACCCCCCCAATCTCATTTCCCTCCATGCCACCTGGAACATCAGGTTCTCGCCACCGCTTGGTTCTATTCCTTGTACACGTTACACTTTCCAACACAAGGACTTTGAGTCTGGTCGTCTCTTCCTTGCACAGCGATCTCCCTCATTCAAAGTATCACTTCCCAACCCAGGGATCAGTCGCAGAGAGGGCTGCCCTGATGTCCCCGGTGAAAGTAGACACACAAACAAACTCACACTACTCACACACAGACACAATTACACACATACTCACATACATGTGCTGTGCTGTGCTTAGTCACTCAGTCATTTCCAACTCTTTGCAACCCCATGGACTGTACTCCACCAGGCTCCTCTGTCAGTGGGATTCTCTAGGCAAGAACACTGGAGTGGGTTGCCATGCCCTCCACCAGGGGATCTTCCCAACCCAGAGATCGAATCCAGATCTCCCACATTACAGGCAGATTCTATACCATCTGAGCCACCAGGGAAGCCCAAGAATATTGGAGTGAATTGCAATTCCCCTCTCCAGGGGAACTTTCCAACCCAGGGATCGAACCAGGGTCTCTTGCATTGCAGGTGGATTTCTTACCAGCTGAGCTACTAGGGAAGCCCCCTCACATACATACATACATACATAAATACAAAATCACAAGCAAAATAAACACACACATATACACACATTCACACACAAACTCTCTCACACACACACATATACACAAGCATATGTCATTATAAAAATAAAATTTAGAGTCATCTATGCAATTCCAGGCTGGTTCTTACTAAAAATTTGATGTATAATTTGTCCCATTTTTAAAAAATGCATTTTACTGTAATTTGTCAAGTTCCACATCTCAGTGGACAAATTTGTTCTAATTTAAAGCTAGGATAACTTTAGGAACAAGACATGTTTCATGTTTTCATAGTCTGGGGAGCTGTGGTTTAAGCTCCACATCGAGGCTTTCTTTAGTTCGGTGGCCTCCCCCAGGACTGAGAGATGATATTCACTTTGACAGCCTGAATCTTACGACTAAGAAACAGAGCCTTGAGTCTTGGACGCCTGAGAGTTACACGAAACTGTGCGATTCTTACAAACATTACAGGTCTTCTGGAGCCTATGAACTGCCTCCATTTAAACTCAAAAGCCCTAGGACACGGTTCCCAGGGCCTATAAACCCTGTGATACCAGGTGCAAGAATTCCCCTGGCAAGAAATAAGCTTGACTTCCCACGGCCTATAAAGTACCTTGCCTAACCTTTAATATCAATCAGGGGTAACGTGTACCTGGGAAAACCCAGGCCTGGGGCCTAGGCCTTGAGACAGGGAAAGGGCCTGAAGACCCCAGAACCACAGTCCCGCCTGGCAGCCGGTAAATGCCACGGGCACACCTGCTCCTACAGTAGGAACCCCTGGAGCTTCTCCTTCCTCACCTGTGGGGAGAAGATGTGACTGACGATCTACCCCACCGGGTTGTTGTTGCTATTGTTTAGTCACTAAGTCACGTCTGCCTCTTTGCGACCCCGTGGACGGCAGCCTGCCAGGCTCCTCTGTCCACAGGATTTCCCAGGCAAGAATACTGGAGCAGTTTGTCATTTCCTTCTCCAGGGCATCTTCCTGATCCAGGTATGGAACCTGCGTCTTCTGCATTGACAGGCTGGATTCTTCACCTCTGAGCCGCCAGGGAAGCCCACCCTACAGGGTTATATGAGAATCAAGCATCTACAGCATAAATGGTGGAAAGACTGTCCTTTGTAGTCACTGTAAAGAGTGTGAATCTTGGGGTGCACCCAGCCTGGACCTTGGGGTACAGAGACCAGGGAAGAAGCAAAGTCAAAGGACATCACTTTATTAATATGCAATCTTTATGATAAAAAGGAGGCCTGGCCTACAGAAGACATTCAGTAAATGTTCAGCTTTCCTTGAGACTCATGGACTCCTAGAGCTTTCCCAGTGTGAGTGTGACCTTTTGACCCAAGTAACCCGGAGCAAACGCAGTTCAGAGCTGTTGCCTTGGGGTAATGATTCCTTTCACCACCAAAAGTACAGCGGGCAGGACAGCAATGGTGATCTCAGACAATATCCTCATTTCCACAGAAGAGGGAACTGTAGCCCATGGATTAGAAAGGACCAGCCACAGTTGACACCCACACTGCGATGCCCCTGGTCGTTTTGAAAACCCTGGAGAAATTCTGGAATCCATAGCCTCCTCTGCTGTCTGAGCATTTCACACCCAGCCTGGGTCTCTCCCTGGACCTACTGTCTGTTTGGGATTCTGAGAGTCAGAAAAACACCCCCTGATGTTTTCTAAGATAACTTGGTTAATTAATAATGAGATGTATATACAAGTGGCAATCTATATCCACGAACTGACCAGGCTGTGGTGACATTTATTATTTACTGGAAGATTTATAGCAATTTCTGGACTGAATAAATAGGAGCTATTTAGAGGCTAGTAAATAGCAAAATGGAACTTTTCAGCATAAATGTGAATTGTATTCCTTTGTTTTATGTAAAGCCCAGAATCAGATATTTACCAGAAACTCCACTAAAAAGCAAGAATTCAGTAGAAATGAGCAGATATGCACTGAGATTTTATGTCATTTATTATGTAGGTGAAGAAGACTCTTAAGAGTCCCTTGGACTGAAGGGGATCAAATCAGTCCATCCTAAAGGAAATCAACCCTGAATATTCATTGGAAAGTCTGATGCTGAAGCTCCAATACTTTGGCCACTTGATGCAAAGAGCTGACTCATTGGAAAAAATCCTGATCCTGGAAAAGATTGAAAGCAAAATGAGAAGGAGGTGGCAGAGGATGAGATGTTTAGATAGCATCACTAACTCAATGGACATGAGTCTGAGCAAACTCCAGAGATAGTGGAGGACAGAGGAGCCTGGCATGCTGCAGTCCATGGGTTGCAGAGAGTCAAACAAGACTTAGTGACTGAATAACAATAAGAACAACACTATAATAATAAAAGGAGAATGATTTCTATCCATCAGAGCTATCTGATGAGTTTAAGAATCTTTATGCAAAAGATGAACTGAGGAAGTAAGGATAAAGGTGGATAGAAGAATCACAAACAAGTGAGGCAGTGGAGGGGGAACCACTGCCCCAAATCTCCTCTCCAGGCAGCATGCTCTCCTTTGGGTCACAGGAGTGATGCAGAGATGGGGATATTCAAGGTCACATGGATTGAGACTTATTTGACACTGGACTCTACAGAGGGAAGAGAAAGGGCTGTGTTGTACCTTGCAAATCTCAATGCTTGCAGATTTTACAGGACCTTATTAAGTTTTGTACTTATGTACTATTTTTATCTTTTGAACATTTATGTCTTTACTTGGCTATGTCAGGTCTTAGCTGCAGCACACAGCATCTTTGTTGCATCAGGTGAGATCTTTTGCCGTGGCGCACAGACACTAGCTGGGCTCTCTAGTTGTGACACTCGTGGTCTTTGGAGCATATGGGCTCAGTAGGTGCAGGGTGTGGGCCCATCTCCACAGCATCTGAGGTCCCAGTTTCCCAACCAGGGATCAAACCAGTGTCCCCTGCATTGCAAGGTGGATTCTTAATCACTGGACCATCAGGGAAGTCCCTGTACTATTTTAAAAAACATATATTTATATCCAGGAGTCACAGGAGACACAGGTTCAATCCCTGGGTCAGGAAGATCCCCTGGAGAAGGGAATGGCAATTCACTCAAGTATTCTTGCCTGGAGAATCACATGGACAGAGGAGCCTGGTAGGCTACAGTTCATGGGATTACAAAGAGGTAGACACAACTGAGCATGCACATGTGCACGCGCACACACACACACACATACACACACACACACACACACACACACACACACACTTATCCCATATTGGTAAGAAAAGAAGTGGTTAAAACTCCAAGTCAATATATTCAAACTTTAAACCAATATGGTCCCTAAGGAATTTCTGCAGAGGAAGGGGGACCTCAATAGACTTCACTCCCATGCATCCCATCCTAGATTGAACCAGAGCGACTCCGTTTTTCATTATTTTATATCGTGGGATTCTGCACAAAATGCAGTTGAAATAGAAGAGAATCTGAGCTAACCAAACCACCCCTGCAGCAAAGATGAGAGCAAACATCTCTAAAATACACTCTGCGCTATGCTTAGTGGCTCAGTCATGTCAAATTCTCTGAGACCATACAGACCATAGCCCACGAGACTCCTCTGTCCATGGAAATTCTACTGTCAAGAATACTGGAATGGGTTGCCATGCCCTCCTCCAGGGGATCTTCCCAACACAGAGATCAAACCCAGGTCTCCTGCATTGCAAGCAGATTCTTTGCCATCTGAGCCACAGGGAAGCCCAAGAATACTGGAGTGAGTGTTGTTGCTGTTGTAGTTTTCAGTCACTCAGTTGTGTCCGACGCTGCAACCCCATGGACTGCAGCACACCAAGCTTCCCTTTCCTTCACCAACTCCTGGACTGGAGTGGGTAGCCTATCCCTTCTCCAAGGGATCTTCCTGACACAGGAATCCAACTGGGGTCTCCTGCATTGCAGGCAGATTCTTTACCAGCTGAGCTACCAGGGAAGCCCCCTAAAACATATGACTTAAACTAAACTTATTATTTCTCACCACCCACCCCCGCCATAAAATCTCCAAGTCTCAAAGAATTGAGGATGGTTTTCAGCCAAAAACCAGCATGAAACTGAGGTCCTAAGTCCAACCTCCTGCAAAGAACTGAACACTGCTAACAATCTCACGTTCTTTGAAGTGCATCTTTCCACAGCTGAGCTTTCAGATGAGATCCAAGCCCCAACATTTACTGCAGCCTCTAAAGAGATCCTGAGGACCCAGCTAAGTTGTACTTAGATTTCTGACACACAGAAACTGAGATGATAAATGTATATTGCTTTAACCCACTAACTGATCGTTTGTTATATAGCATTAGATAACTAATATACCCCTCCAAAGCACACTCAACAGGGAAGCCATACAAAACCGATGATGCTCTGATTCAAACATTTCCTTCAATTCATAGAAAGCAAAATAATGGTATTTATCAAGTGTATACCATGCATTAATGCTTTCATGTGCTATTAATATCTCATTTAAACCATACAGTGAGCCAATAAAGTCAGAGTTTTTAGTCCCCTTTTGCAAATAAAAAACCTGAAGGATTAAATAACATATTCAAAACTACAAAGCTAGGAAGTGACTATTCAGAATGGAGACCCAGATTGTCTGACATCAAAACTCTTCCCTCGATACCATGCTTCAGCATCTTGGTGCAGCATTAGTGCAGAATCAAGAAGATACTAAAGCCAGGCTAAGTGGAGCAGATGAACCTTTACACCTAGGAGAAGGGGAAGTTCAGTGAAACCAAAGTGTTGTTGTTTAGTTGCTAAGTCGTGTCCAACTCTTTGCGACCCAGTGGACTATAGCCAACAGTCTCCTCTGTCCATAGGGTTTTCCAGGCAAGAATACTGGAGTGGGTAGCCATTTCCTTCTTCAGAAACAAGAGGGAAGAGAAAGTTGGAATGTTTCTGCTCTCTGTCTGATCTAGGAGAGCTTTACTGATATCCTTCAGAAAAATGCACGTTCAGCAAAAAAAAAAAAGTTTATTATTAATTGCAGCACTCTGAATTTCAATGGACATTGCAAGAAATGTTTTAAACTCAAAAGTAAAATTCCAGAGTCAAGAGTCTAGGAATTTCTTAGGCAACTATCTGAAAGCCATCTTCCTGATACAGAAAACAAAGGCACTTACCCCAACGCTTCTTAGCCTGAGTGTCTCCAGTGGCCAAAGTACATCCTACTCCTACCTCACAATTCCACTCTCAGGCAAAAGCTTAAATCTCCTAGAAGTATCCCATTAACTTCACAAATCTCCCACATACCAGAAGCCATCTCAGCCTTTAAAAACCGAAAGGGCAGAGGGAAATATCTCACAGAAATCTTATAAGGATGCTGAGGTGTTACAGGCGTGTTCTCACAGATGAGACCTTTGATAAATCGAGCATGAGTCCCCAAAAGAGAAGAGAGCCAAGAAGTCAACCTCTTCCTCCTTTCAGATTTATGAATCTTCCAGCCAGAGGCAAAAGCATCACTCCATCAAGATCAAAGCTCTGAGAAGTGAGAAGAAAAGCAAGAAGAACAGAGATTCCCCCGGGAATGGAAGTATGTCTGTTTTATGTAACATACATGGTCTGTGTTCTAGAAAGCACTTGCGTAGGAAACCCATTTAATAGTCCCCATAAAATAAATACTTCCTTTGCATTAAGAATACAAAAGGACGGATGTACTCCTTGCTTGGAATGTATAAAGCAAAGGTTAAAAGTTCCATCATGTTTTCTGCTCATGGAAAATAACTTTTGAGTCTTCAGCCCAGAGTCCAGATATTTTCTTGGAAGAATAGAACACGGAGGCTGAGAGTATTTGCAAAATTCAGCTGCCACAAGCTGTTTTGTCAAGACACTTATTCTGTAAGGGTGTTTTTAGTCATTGAAGACAAATCAGGTTTCAAAGACTGACTTAAAAGATAATAACTACACCAGGGAGCCTTAATGGTTTGCAGGACTCTGAGATATGAGTTCTTAGCAGACTCTGCTGAAATCCCACATGATTCACAGACTTACTGATATTCCCTCTTTACTGTTTGCTATTTGGTACAATGATCATTGACCAAAAGCTATTAGGCAATGATGTGATTGTGGAGAAAGAACAAAGGCTGGGAGAAACCAACTTCTCAGTTCTGAGACAAGAAACACCAAAAAGGAAATGAAAATATCAAAAGGCCACGTGTCCCATGATGCATGTTTCAGCCAAATGCAGACGTGGGCGAAAGTTCCTCAGCCTTGTCCGAAAAGCACCTCATTCCCCCATGTCTGCAGAATTGGCAAAGGCTGAATGAAGACAAAAAAGGAGCATCCGGATCCAGAAGATCAAGCATTAAACTGAAATAGGAACCAAAGGACATTACTTCTGATCTGCATCCACTCCTTCTTTTGCTAATCTGTAAAATGGGAACAACTCTATTTGGATTGCCAAAATCTCTTCTTTATTCAGCTAGTCATCTGTTTTATTCAATTACTTTAACGTATAAGATACTGCATATGAAAGTGAAACCACCATGGACCCTGCCTTCAAGGAGTGCTCAGTCAGGAGAGGAGATGAGACACGTACATGCAAAGTAACATTAACAGAGGTAAGCATCTTATTAAATAACCAACCAGAGGAAACTGTAGCCTCCACTGCCAAAAATCTAGCCCCCAACTTGTATCTTTTTGCCTCACATAAACATGGGCTATTGTGCCATTTCTTTTCCATACTAACCCCATTCATGGTGCCACCTTCTTTTCTTCTTTTTGCTTTTTACCTAATTGTCCCATTTCATTCCAAGCTTATTCTCTCTAGAAATATTGTCTAATCTTTATAAATCCTATCTTGAAAAAATAAGATTGCACTACTCAGCCACCAAAAAAGAATGAAATATGACATTTTCAGCAACATGGGTAGACCTAGAGAGTGTCATATTAAGTAAGTCAGACAGGAAAAGACAAATATGTGATATCACTTATATGTGGAATCTAAAACATGACACAAATGATGTATAAATAAAACAAAAAGGCTCATGGACATAGAGAACAGACTTGTGATTGCCGAGGGGAAAGAAGTGGAAGAGCGAGGGATTGGGAGCTTGGGACTGACCAATGCAAACTATTATATTTAAAATGAATGAATGACAGGGTCCTACAGTATAGCACAGGGAACTATATCTTGTGATAAACAATATCCTGTGATAAACAATAATGGAAAATAATTTGAAAATAAATACTCACATGGGTATGGTGGTGGTGGTTTAGCCGCTAAGTCGTGTCTGACTCTCGCGACCCCATGGACTGTAGCCCACCAGACTCCTCTGTCCTTGGGATTCTCCAGGCAAGAATACTGGAGTGGATTGCCATTTTAGATATATATATAAAACTGAATCACTTTGCTGTACACCAGAAAGTAACACAACATTGTAAATCAACTATTAATATATTTCAACAAGAAATAATTTTTTATTTAAAAAAAGATTGTAAATAAAGGGATATGTGGGTGCCTCAGAGAAGCCTTCATGAATATATGGTTGGCTTCAGGTGACTGATATTCAGATGGGATGGACAAATTGTTAACTTTTTTTAGCTTTTAAGTCCCTTTACTTTATAGGGCTTCCCAGGTGGTGCTAGTGGTGAAGAACGAAACTGTCAATACCGGAGATTTAAGAGACTCAGGTTTTATCCCTGGGTGGGGAAGATCCCCTGGAGGAAGGCATGGCAACCCACAACCCACTCCAGTATTCTTGGCTGGAGAATCCCATGGACAGAGGACCCTGACAGGCTACGGTCCATAGGGTCGCAAAGAGTCGGACACGACTAAAGCAACTTAGCACACACACAGCCTTCACTTTACAGGAGGAGCATTATCTTAATGCTATCAGTATCAATATGGGATGGAGATTTACATAAATCTTTTCTCACAAAAGATCTAGCAGTGGCTCTAAGCGCCAGTAGAACCATCTGCACATGGTCAGGGCTCAGTAAACGGATACCGTTCCCTGGGTCTCCAGCTCAGCCCTAGCCCAGAGCCCAGACTCTCCTTGCAGCTTCCCTAAAGGCTCAGCAGGTGCATATGCTTCACCAGAAACCTGTGTCCACTCAGGACAAAATCCCAACCCTGAGCCAGGCTCCGGTTGCCTTCTGTTCTAAGACAAGGGCCTGCCAGAAAATTCTCCTTGAACAAGACACTGGAACACATGCCTCCTGACCTCTCAGGGGCAAGGGAACCTCATGCTGGTCCCTGAGCCTAGAATCTTGTCCAGCTTGCTCTGACTATTGAAAGAAAGAGAAAGTGAAAGTCACTCAGTCGTGTCCGACTCTTGGCAACCCTACAGTTTATACTGTCCATGGAATTCTCCAGGCCAGAATACTGGAGTGGGTAGCCTTTCCCTTCTCCAGGGGATCTTCCCAACCCAGGGGTCAAACCCAGGTCTCCCTCATTGCAGTCAGATTCTTTACCAGCTGAACCACAGAGGAAGCCCAAGAATACTGGAGTGGGTATTCTATCCCTTCTCCAGTGGATTTTCCTTACCCAGGAAGCAAACCAGGGTATCCTGCATTGCAGGCAGATTCTTGACCAGTTGAGCTGTAAGGGAAGCCAGTGTCAAAGCCCAGTCTGAATGCCACGTCCTCCATAGGCACCCTTCCCCAACCGTGGCAGCACCATCTGCCACCTGCTCCTTGTGCCCAGCCTGTGTCATGGAACCACTGGACTGTGTGCCATCAGCACTCTCTCTGACCAGCTCCCGGAGCAGAGATTGTTCAAAATCATTTGATTCACCCCTGAGAATCCTTCCTCGGCAACTAGCATAGTGCCCAGAACTTGTTTGGTGAATTCTTATTAAATCATCTGTTTTTTGTTTGTTATTTCCGCCCCCCCTCCCTCCAGATCTCCATTTCTTTCTTTTAACTACTTGGAGACCAAATAACACCATGAGGGACTTCCTTGGTGTCCCAGTGGCTAAGAACCCACACTCACATGGCAGGGGTCCAGGTTCAATCCCTGGTAGGGGAACTAGATTCTACACCCCACAACTAAGAGTCTGATGCCACAACTAAGACCAGGCATAGTCAAGTAAATAAACAGACACAAAATACGATAAGGGAAAACGAAATAAAATAGTCCTGCAGGAGTTTGAAAACATATAACAGCACGAAAACTCTTCAAGGGAAAAATCCTCAGATACTCTCTGTCAGGCCAAACAGTAGGAACGTGCGTTGTCTTCAAACGGACTATGAGAACAAAGGCTACAATGGAAGCACCTCCTCTTTTGCCGTGATGAGGAGGGAATGGCACAGTGGGGCACCAAACAGCAAGTTCAAATCCTGACTCTATGACTTAGAACTTGTGTGATGCGCTGTAAGTCTCTGAGCCTCTTTGATTCTGTGTTATCATCTGTGAAACCGAGACTGTGAATATTACCCAGCCATAAAAGGGAATGCACTTGAGTCCGTTCTAATGAGGTGGATGAACCTAGAGCCTATTATACAAGGAAGTCAGAAAGCGAAAAACAAATACGGCACATTAATGCACATATATGGAATCTGGACAGGTGGTACTGCTGAACCTATTTGCAGGGCAGCAACGGTGATGCAGACATAAAGAATAGACTTGTGGGCACAGTGGGGGAAGGAGAGGGTGGGACGAATGGAGAGAGGAGCATTGAAACACATACATTTCCATATGTAAGATAGATAGCCGGTGGGATTTTGCTGTATGTTACAGGGAACTCAAACCCAGTGCTCTGTAACCACCTAGAGGGGTGGGATGGAGTGGGAGGTGGCAGGGAGGTTCAAGAGGGAGGGGACATACGTATGCCTAGGGTGGATTCCATTAAAAATAAATTAATTTTCACCAGGATTTTTATCTCTGTCTTCTCCTTTTGTTTTTTTCTGAATAATTAAATCAGTGTTTTTACAAAAAAAAAATTAATTAATTTTCAGAAAAACCCCAAGACTGTGAAGGACTATAGAGGAGACCCAGTGAGTGTGCATTAGAGCACCCCGGGGCCCAGAGCACAGTAGTCACTCAATAGACGTGCTTCCTTCCTGTCCCCAAATAAGGAAACCAAACTAATCCCACCGTCCTTGGGTTGCCTTGGGGAGGGGGGCGGTAACATATGAAAAGAGAATTGAGCAATGTCAGAAAGAGCAAGCACATTTGTGTAAAGACCCGCTCCTGCTCATGTGGGTTTAACTGAATAATTCATGTTTGCACCCAAGGTAATTAAACAGCCAAGCCCCACAGACATCCATCTATGCTTTAGACATGGGAATTTATATTAAATTTTTAGTATGCTTGGGATACATAATTCTCAACCTAAATAAGATTGAACTAATGATGAAAGGCATACCATTTTTTCAAGTCAAATTGTGAATACTTCTTAACAGAGTATTAGTGTATCATATATATATATATATATATATATATATATATATATATGACTTGAACCATCTGCTCTATTTTAGAAAAAGACATAATGAAAAGAAGTCCAATCATAATTGGCAGTAAGAAAAATTGCATTCCTCCTGCCCTTTGCTCAGGCATAGAGCCATCAAAGTGTTATGCCATAAAATTTAATTTTTGAGTTTTGAATGATTTACAGTGGAGCAGGACTTATAAATCAGAACAGTAACCATTGCTATGAATAGAGATGTATGTTTTTCCAAAATGTCTAAATGAAATAACTTTGAATCACACTAAAAGACCTGCACAGTTCTCCAAAGGCAGCCATAATTGAAGTTAATCATTCTTGTATGCACAGAAGGAAACTTACTGACACTAGGCACCTCCCCCTCCTTAAAATGAAGTGATCAAACAGTCATCAGCTCTTCTTATGAAAGCAGTTAATCACAGCAATATATCATATGTCAGTTTCTAGCCTTGTCTGTTAAGTTTGTAAAGCCGTTCTAATGTCTCTGAATGTATCCTAAATCAAATGCAAATCTTAAAATAGGATACCCAGGGCATCATTATGTGAAAACCTTGTACATATGTGCTCACTGACAAAGAATCCCTCCCTTTCTTTCACATCCCAGTTTCTGATCTAGCAGCAAGTCCTCTACACCTTTCTACTCCTGTCCATCTTGCTATTCTGCACCCACCTGGATCACTAACACAGCCTCCTAATTTCCTGCCTGCCTCTGGTGTGGGCAGAGTGTAGGAGTGGGCTGACTAACGTGTGAGCCACAACATGGTACTCCTTTTCTTAAAATTCCCCAGTGCCTTCCCAACACATTGAGCATAAAAGTCAATCTTCTCATATAGGGCTTCCAGGAGCCAGGTCCTGCCCATCCACAGCCCTCATTCAGTCTCCTCATTGATCTTTCTATTCCCCAAACATGGCACTTTGTACATATTCCATGATCTCAAACTTGTGAAAAAGTCTAGACCGGTGGATGGAAATGGATGGATTTCTATGCATTGGTGCTCATTCACTCAGTCGAGCCCAACTTTTTTGCCACCCCTCCAGGCTCCTCTGCCCATGGGATTTCCCTTCTCCAGGGATCTTCCTGACCCAGGGATCAAACCTGAATGGTCTCATGCTTCCCCTGCATGAGTAGGCTGGCTTTTTATACTGCATAACAAAAACACAAGCTGGGAAAAAAAAAAACCACCAATGTATTAATAGCCTTTATCTCTGATTGACAGGATTTTAGTTAATTTTATATTCTTCCGTGTGCTTGGCTGTAAGTTACAAACTATTGGAAATGAACATATTTTAGTTAGAAAGGAAAAAAGACATCAGGTATATTCTGCAATACCCTGGAGGGCCAAACAAGGACTCTGAGGTGCAAACTCACAAAAGATGCCAAGGTTCAGGTCTTTAATTTCCTGCAGAACAGGCAGAACAGAAGTCTTCATTCTAAATTTTATCACCCTCAGAAGTCTATTCCAATGACTGACCAATTAAAACACTTGTTGAACAGCTGTGCTCAGATGTCTCTCCCCACCCCCATCCCCAAAATGTGGATAAAGAATGCTTGGAGCCAGCATGGACCACAAAGATAAAGGACAGTTGCAATCAGAATCAGGGATTCTGAAATCACGTGGGTCCTTAAGTTATCTGGTAGTATTAATAAATTCTTAACATTTTTTTCATCTCTTCAGCTAGATTATAAGCTCTGGAGAGGCAGGGGTTGTGTCTGCCCATCTTGTTTATTCAACAAACATTTGCCAAGAGCCTGCCTACACAAGCACTGTTTGAAGTGTTGAGAACACAGCAGTGAAGGACAGAGGCTCGGTTCCTGGCCTCATGGGGTTGAATTCTAATGGGCAGAAAAAGAAAATAAACAAGTTACAAAGGATACTAGAGAGTGATGAGTGATACCAGAATAGAGAAATGAGGTGGAGGAAGATGGGCTGGCTTCTTTAGCTAGGATGCCAGAAAGCACTTCTACTTCCCTGGTGGCTCAGACGGTAAAGTGTCTGCCTGCAATGCGGGAGACCCAGGTTCAATCCCTGGGTCAGGAAGATCCCCTGGAGAAGGAAATGGCCACCCACTCCAGTACTCTTGCCTAGAAAATTACATGGATGGAGGAGCCTGGTGGGCTACACTCCATGGAGTCATAAAGAGTCAGACACGACTGAGTGACTTCACTTTCTTTCTTTCTACAGTAGAGCTGAGACAGGAAGACAAGGAAGGAGCCAGCCCCAGGCTGCAGCCATGTAGGCCCAAGCCATTTAGGGGTACTTGGGCGAAGGCTCTGAGGCAGAAATGAGGTGTGTGAAGGACAGAAGCAGAGCTAGCTTGGCTGGAGCTCAAGAAGGGAGAGAATGAGCACTGGTAGGAGATGAGGCCAGATTATAAAAGGTCTTACCCATGATGACAAGGAGTCTCTTTTTTTCTAAGTACAGTGAAAAGCCACTGGGAGATTGGATTCACAGTAGTGAAGTGATCTGTTCTAGCTTTCTAAAATCCCGCTCTTGCTGCTGTGTAGAGAATGGACTGGTGCACACAGGGGTTGGGGGTGGGGAACACACAAGGCATTACTTAGATGATAAATTTTGGGATAGGGTAGAGCCAGGGAGAGGAGAGAAGGGAATGGTTTCCTGACTAAAGGTGAGGTTTACAGGATCAGCAATGGACTCAGATGTGGAGATACTGATTTTATTTATTTATTTGGCTGTGCTGGGTCTTCGCTGCCCGGCAAGCTCTCTCTAGATGCAGCCAGCAGGGGCTGCTCTCTGGTTGCAGTGTGCATGCAGGCTTCTCATTGCGGTGACTTCTCTTTTTGGGGAGCAGAGGCTCTAGGCATGGACTTCAGTAGTTGCAGCATGTGGGGGCGGTAGTTGTGGCTCTTGGGCTTAGTAGTTGTGGTGCATGGGCTTAGTTGCTCTTCGACATGTGGGATCTTCCCAGACCAGGGATCGAACCAGTGTCCTCTGCACTGCAGGTAGATTCTTAACCACTGACCACCAGGGAAGCCCTAGATGTGGAGATGTGGAAAGTAAGAAACAATAGGCATCGAGGATGATTCCTGGGTTTGCAGCTCATTCACGGGTGTGCCCCTGGCACCCAGATCTCACCCTGACACAGTGAGCACTTGGTGATTGTTTGGATGGCTGGATGGACTGAAGGATGGATGGATGAATAAATGGATAGCCTGACAGTGAGGAGAGTCCAGAACAATCTATGTAGAACGGGGAGGCAGGCAGCAGTTGCAGTCCTCAATTCTTGAGGCCCCATCTTGAGATCCCAGGCATTTTCTCAGAGTCTCAACAGGGACAAGAGTGGGGAGAAGACTTCAGAGCAGATAAGAGTTCAGTGATACTGTGAAGTCAGACAGGCTTGTATTTAAGACAGCTCCAACTTCTGCTCACTGTGTGTCCTTCTACTTTGTGAGCCTCCCTGAGCCTCAGTTTCTTTATCTATAAAAAGGGGCTTCCCTGATAGCTCAGTTGGTAAAGAATCTGCCTGCAATGCAGGAGACCTCAGTTCAATTCCTGGGTCAGGAAGATCTGCTGGAGAAGGGATAGGCAACCCAATCCAGTATTCTTGGGCTTCACTTGTGGCTCAGCTGGTAAAGAATCCACCTGCAATGTGGGAGACCTGGGTTCACTCCCTGGGTTGGGAAGATCCCCTGGAGAAGGGAAAGGCTTCCCACTCCAGTATTCTGGCCTGGAGGATTCCATGGACATGGTCCATGGTGTTGCAAAGAGTCAGACACGGCTGAGCAACTTTCACTTTTACTTTCATCAGCCTCATGGCTTCTCAGGTGGCACTAGCTGTGAAGAACCCATCTGCCAATCAGGAGACATAAGAGATGTGGGTTTGATCCCTAGGTCAGGAAGATCCCTTGGAGGAGAGCATGGCAACCCTCCCCAGTATTCTTGCCTGGAGAATCCCATGGCCAGAGGAGCCTGACAGGCTACAGTCCACGGGGTTGCAAAGAGTCAGACATGTCTGAAGCATCTTAGCATGCATGCACATCAACCTCATGGTCCTGCCTTTGCTGGGCATGCTCATGTGGCCATAGGAGAGCCACTTAAACACTTGGAGCCCCAATTTCCTCATCTGTAGGTTGGAACAAATAATCGCTACTACCTCCCACAAGATGGTTGGAAGGCTAAGCAAAAATAATAAAAAGCAGATGAGTACACGAATGCCTGGTCAGCTTTGGGACAACACGAGCAGAAGCTCAGCTTCCCCACCAACATCAGAGTCAAGAAGGGGGCGAAGGGTCCCAGGTCAACCTCCAGCCTGACCTGGAAGCTCAACCCCTCTTCTCGACAATCCCACATGGCCATTACTTCTGACCTGAACATCATGGTTCCAACAGGAGCAGGATTGTGTCCCACAGATAGCTATCAGGATGTGAAGAGAGAAGCCTTTTAAAGAGCAGAAAGGGGTGTTCGGGGCACCTTGTGTGGTCTTCACTGCAGCTCGTAGGAAGAGCCCTGCATTGTGGGCGCTCCGGCACTAATTGAGGATGACTGGCTGGATAAATATATTTACTGCTGCAAACCCAGAGCTTTCTGGCTTGCACCCCATCCAGCTCAAAATGCCCCACACCTGAGGCCCATTGGGCCAGCAGACGGCAGGGCAGGGAGGTACAAGAGAGCCCCAAGGGCCAGTGGACCAGATATAAATCCCATCCAGACTTCCTTTCCTAAACCCAGGAAATACCAGTCAATTTATATCTCATCATCTTAACCCTGCAGGTCTGGTTAATGGTTTGACCCATGTATTCTCTCCTTTTCCAAAATCTTGTCCCATTCCCTCTTAACTTGATTTACTCTACTTACTCCAGCTGCTGACTTTGGCAAGTTTTCTAGCTCTCAACCGACCACTGCATGCGGGCATCCTCCTGAAGGGTTTCCACGGCAGCGAGGGTGCAATTGCTCTGGCTACAAGCTCGAGAAAGTGCCCACTCTCATAACCTAGACTGGAAAAACACCCTCCCCCCCGCCAGCCTCACCCCTTTTCACTTTCAACACCCAGGCACACTTTGGGGCACAGCATGAAAAGGCAGGCTAAAAGGGGCTTATATTTTTATACCATATTTGAGTTAGCTGTTTTATCTGGACGTGAACCTGAGCAGGGAGACGAGGGGGAGAGAGAGGGGCTTTATGAACTCAAAACCAAAATAGACCATTTAAGCAGAGCTGAGTGAAGTCACAGAATATGCCATGGAAAAGACTTTCAAGGCATTTTATAAATTTTGCACCCAAAAAACTGTCTCGGCCAGGTTGGACCTGCAGATTTCAGATATTCAAATCCTCTATTTTTCCATGATTTTCCTTATGGTTTAAGGACTTAAGAAAACAATGAGAACGTGTCCCAGAAAGTTTCATGAGCACGGCATGTAAGCTCACTTTCCTACAAATGAGCCACAAAAAGTACAGGCTCTGTGAAGAAAGTGACTTTCTCAGAAGTCTCCTTCCCTCTTCCTAACCTTCTTTCTTTCTTCTCTTCTTCTCACTATTACCATTAACACTAATTGACCATATCAACAGTGGGGACTTCCCTGATTGGCTCAATGGGTAAAAATTTGCCTGCAATACAGGAGACACAGGTTCAATCCCTGGGTCAGGAAGATCCCCTGGAGGAGGAAATGGCAACCCACTTCAGTATTCTTGCCTGGGACATCCCATGGACATAGGAGCCTGATGGGCTACAGTCCATGGGGTCACAAAAAGTCAGACATGAGTGAGCACAGCACAGTGTCATCAGTGAGTTCTGACTCCTGGTTCCTGATTTTATTTGGGCTCCTGGAGAAGAGGAGAGGGGCAACATTGTTAATCTAGACACCAAACTCAGCATCTTCAGTGGTTTTCCTGAGGCATCTACTCAACCCCCAAATGTCGTGCATCTGACTGGCTTTCTGTGTCTATGCTTTCTGTCTCCTCTTTCACGTTCCCTTGATGGGAGACACTGCCAACAGAAGACCCTGTGCCCCATATGTGTCCTCTCTCCAGGTCTTTGCTCCTTCCTGTAGATCACCCTTCTCTTTTTCAACCTTTCTATCTCAATTTCTAAAGTCCTCCCTGGACCGCAGGCCTGGCTGAGTGCCACCTCCCCATGATCTCCCATCTCGAGCTCCTCTGAACACTTCCTCTGCTTCCGTTCCATCAGATGCGTTCTTACCATCTTGGCTAGGATTATTGGCTGGTCTAAGATGAGCACCCTCATTCCCAGATTTGCTAGCTGTGTGATCTTAGGTTAATAACCTAAACTTCCTGAAACTCAGTTTCCTCTACTGAAATATATAAATGACAATATTTATCTCATAGAGTCTCAAGAAAATGAAATTAAAAACATACGTTATTACTCAGCCATAAAAAAGAAAAAGGAAATAATGCACATTTGAAGTAACATGGATGGACCTAAAGATTCAGACAAATGTCACGTGATATCACTTATATGTGGAATCTAAAAAAATGATACAAATGAACTTATTTACAAAACAGACTCACAGACATAGAAAACAAAATTAAGTTACCAAAAGGGAAGGGAGAGGGTGGGATAAATTAGGCATTTGGGATTAACAGATACATACTACCATAAAATAAACAACAAGGACCTACTATACAGTATGAGAAACTATATTCAATATTTTGTCATAACCTAAAATGGAAATGAATCAGAAAAAGAATATATATATATATACATACAACAGAATCACTTTTATGTACACCTGAAACTAACATTATAAATCAATTATATTTCAATTTTTTAATATAAAAAAATCATTTACACAATGACTAATATTTTCTAATAGTTTAGTAAATGTAAGTTACTGGTCTGTTTATTACCTTGCGATATAAATACTTGAGTCTAAACATATCCTGTCTACTAAATCATAAGATTCTTAATATTGGGATTAATATATAGTTTTCCTTTTCATCTCTTACCATCCTAGCTAGAAATGACTGAACATGAATCTATGCCAAGTCCTGTGTTTATTGATTTATGTTTGTGATGGTAGTTTTATGAGTCAACTTGACTAGGCTAGAGTAACCCAAGTGTCAATCAAACACTAAGTCAAGGGTTGCTGTAGATTTAGAAGGTTATTTTGTAGATGTGATTAACACCTATAATCAGTTGCCTTTAAGTAAAAGAGATTATCTAGTTCAGTCATTGAAAGATCTTAAGAGCAGAACTAAGATTTTCCAGAAGGAAAAAACCCCACCTGTGGGATGTAGCATCAGCTTCTGCCTGAGTGATCTAGCACATTCTCCCTGATGGCTTGCCCTGCAGATTTTAGACTTGACCAGCCAGCCCCCACTTTTCTGCAATTAATCAACCAATCAATCAATGGATTTGTTTCCCATGGTGTTACCATGACTAATGCAATGTCAGTACATTTTGAATCCATACAAGTATGTGACACTCAATCTTATGTGTCAACATAGCTGGGCCACGGTGCTCAAACGTTTGGTCAAACGTTACCCTGAAGGTTTCTGCGGGAGTGTTTTTAGAGGAGATGAATATTTAAATCAGCTAACTTGGAGTAAAGTAAATTGCCCCTCACAATGTGGGTGGGCCCCCACCAATCATCTGAAGGCCTGACTAGACCAAAGACTGACCTCCCCTGAGCAAGAGGGAGCAGACGGCCTTCAGACTTGAAAGGCAGCATCAGTCTCTCCCTCAGGCTCAGCCTGCCAGCCCAACCGACAAACTGGTAGTTGCCAGTATCCATGACTGTGTGAGCCAATGCCTTAAAATCATTTTCTCTGTATACACATATCCTCTCGGTTCTGCTTCTCTGGAGCACTCTGAATACTACCAAAATAGAATGGGGGTTGCTTTTGTAATTACTGTCACTATCAGCATCTGTAAGTGTACAAGTGTTAGAACTGGTATTGGCTTAGTATTTGTATTAGCATTACTAGCATTAGGATTCGGATTCAGATGGACATCCTATTCAGTACTGGTAGATATCCCACAAGAGAGTGGCAAAGGGAAGCTGTTGTTGTTGTTCGGTTGCTGAGTCATTTCTGACTCTTTGTGACCCCATGGACTACAGCATGCCTGGCTCCTCTGTCCTCCACTATCTCCCAGAGTTTGCTTAGATTTGTGTCCATTGAGTCAGTCATGATATCTAACCACCTCATCCTCTGCCACTCCCTTCTCCTTTTGCCTTCAGTCTTTCCCAGCATCAGGGTCTTTTCCAATGAGTCAGCTCTTCGCATCAAGTAGCCAAAGTATTTTATTACAGCTTCAGCTTCAGCCTCAGTCCTTCCAATGAATAGCCAAGGTTGATTTCCTTCAGGATTGAGACTTGAATTCTAATCCTTCAAAATACAAATGCTGCTCTCTTCCCACAACCCCCTCCTATCTCCCAAGTCCAGGGGCTCACAGCTCGAAGGTAGTCAAAACATATTTATATTGAGCAAACTGCAAGGCATGCAAAAATCCACTTTTCTTGTAGTACCAAAATTTAAGGAGACAGCACACCAGAGACCTCCCTTCAAACTCTGAGGATCTACATGAGTCCAAAGAAAGTCTATTGGAATAGTTTCCACTGGAGCAAAGGAAAGTCCATGAAGTTGGAACACATAATAGATGAGCGTTACTACACATATGAGCTAAAGGTCAAGTGCTAAAAGGATAAATGTTCTATGCAAATAAATGTTCTATGAAATATGTACATCATAAATGGACTTCCCAGTAGGTGGACAATCTTGACCAGTCAGAGGAATGTCTCTTCTCACCCATTTACAGTAAATAGCCCTGGGAGACTCTGCCAGTGATGACAAAGAGGGAGACTTCCCATTCATCTTAAGTTTTATTTTCTTGGTTTGCCGTCTTTTGAATCAGAAACTTCTCCTTTATGTTGACAAGGCTTGGGTGAATGCTTCCTTTATGATGCCACATCTGAGGTTCCAGGAGAAAGAAAAAAGTCATTGGGATTTTTTTTTCATGGAATAACTGTATCTCAACTCTGAGATTAAATTGAAAATACAAGAAACCAGTGAACTTATTTGCAGGGTGGTAATAGAGATGCAGACTTAGGAACAGATTTTGGACACAGCAGGAGTAAAAGAGGGTGGGATGAGTTGAGAGAGCGGCATTGAAACACATACATTACCATATTTAAAATAGATAGCTAATAGAGGGAGGGGACATATGTAAACTTATGGCTGATTCATGCCGTTAAGTTGAATGGCAGAAGTCAATATAATATTGTAAAGCAATTATCTCCCAATTAAAAATAATTTTTTTAAAAAGCAGAAACACAATATAAAGACATCTTTGAAGAATCAGGCTATCATTTTCAACCATAGCTGCATTCAAACATAATCTAATATTAGAGTTGCAAGGTTTAGCAGATAAATATGCAGGATGGGCAGTTAAATTTGCTTTTCAAGAAAAAAAACTGAATCATATTTTCAGTGTACCTATGCCCCATGAAATATTTGCAACATACATTTTAAATTTATCCATTATTTTCCTGAAGTGCAAATGTAACTAGACATTCTGTACTTTATCTGCAACCATATCTGAAATGTTTTACCTTTTTTTTTTTTTTATTGTGTTGGTTTTGCCATACAATGACATGAAACCGCCATGGGTTTACATATGCTCCCCCTCCAGAACCCCCCTCCCTCTCCCTCCCTATTCCCTCCCCCTGGGACATCTCGGTGCACCAGCCCCGAGCATCAACCCTGGGCTGGCGATTGATTTCACATATGATAATTAACATGTTTCAATGCCATTCTCCCATCTCATCCCACCCTTGCCCTCTTCCACAGAGTCCACGAGTCTGTTCTATACATCTGCGTTCCTTTTGCTGTCTTGCATGCAGGGTTCTCATTACCATCTTTCTAAATTCCATATATATGCGTTAGTATACTGTATTGTTGTTTTTCCTTCTGGCTTACTTCACTCTGGATAATAGGCTCCAGTTCCATCCACCTGAGTAGAACTGCTTCAAATGAATTTTTTTTTAATGCTGAGTAATATTCCATTGTGTATATGTACCACAGCTTTCTTATCCATTCATCAGTTGATGGGCATCTAGGTTGCTTCCATGTCCTGGCTATTGTAAACAATGCAGCGATGAACATTGGGGCAGAAATAAATGCAAAGGAAACAAAAGAGACCATAGCAAAAATCAACCAAGCCAAAAGCTGGTTCTTTGAGAAGATAAATAAAATTGACAAACCATTAGCCAGACTCATCAAGAAACAAAGGGAGAAGAACAAAATCAACAGAATTAGAAATGAAAACGGAGAGATCACAACAGAAAACACAGAAATACAAAGGATCATAAGAGACTATTATCAGCAACTATATGCAAATAAACTGGACAATTTGGATGGCCAGACTCATCAAGAAACAAAGGGAGAAGAACCAAATCAACAGAATTAGAAATGAAAACGGAGAGATCACAACAGAAAACACAGAAATACAAAGGATCATAAGAGACTATTATCAGCAACTATATGCAAATAAACTGGACAACCTGGATGAAATGGACAAATTCCTAGAAAAGTACAACTTTCCAAGACTAAACCAGAAAGAGATAGATAATATTAATAGACCCATCACAAGCACGGAAATTGAAACCGTAATCAGAAATCTTCCAAAAAACAAAAGCCCAGGACCAGATGGCTTCACAGCTGAATTCTACCAAAAATTTAGAGAAGAGCTAACACCTATTCTACTCAAACTCTTCCAGAAAATTGCAGAGGAAGGTAAACTTCCAAACTCATTCTACAAGGCCACCATCACCCTAATTCCAAAACCTGACAAAGATGCCACAAAAAAAGAAAACTACAGGCCAATATCACTGATGAACTTAGATGCAAAAATCCTTAACAAAATTCTAGCAAATAGAATCCAACAACACATTAAAAAGATCATACATCATGATCAAGTAGGCTTTATCCCAGGGATGCAAGGATTCTTCAATATTCGCAAATCAATCAATGTAATACACCACATTAACAAATTGAAAAATAAAAATCACATGCTTATCTCAATAGATGCAGAGAAAGCCTTTGACAAAATTCAACAGCCATTTATGATAAAAACCCTCCAAAAAGCAGGAATAGAAGGAACATACCTCAACATAATAAAAGCTATGTATAACAAACCCACAGCAAACATTATCCTTAATGGCAAAAAACTGAAAGCATTTCCCCTGAAGTCAGGAACAAGACAAGGGTGCCCACTCTCACTACTACTATTCAACATAGTTTTGGAAGTCTTGGCCATAGCAAGCAATCAGAGCAGATAAAGAAATAAAAGGAATCCAGATTGGAAAAGAAGAAGTAAAACTCTCACTGTTTGCAGATGACATGATTCTCTACATAGAAAACCCTAAAGACTCTACCAGAAAATTACTAGAGCTAATCAGTGAATATAGTAAAGTTTCAGGATACAAAATCAACACACAGAAATCCCTTACATTCCTATACACTAACAATGAGAAAACAGAAAGAGAAATTAAGGAAACAATTCCATTCACCATAGAAATGAAATGTTTTACCTTTGCCTCTGCCCAGGCCCAGAAATTCTACATTAATTGCTCGAAGATGTCCCTTTCCCAGCTGCACACAGGTGCTCACCTCCACGCTTTCCTCTTCCTTCCCTTTTGGGTCTGTTGTTGTTGCTTAGCAGCTCAGTTGTATCCAACTGTTTTCTGACCCCATGGACTGCGGCCCTAACTCTAGGCAAGAGTACTGGAGTGGGTTGCCACTCCCTTCTCCAGGAGATCTTCCCAACCCAGAGATGGAAACGAGGTCTCCCACTGTGCTTCCTCTTTACTGCAGGTTCCTCGTACTTACTTCATTGCATGAGCATGCGTGCTCAGTCGTGTCAGACTCTTTGCAACCCCATGTACACCAGCTTCCTCTGTCTACGGAATTTTCCAGGCAAGAATACTGGAACAGATTTCCATTTCCTTCTCCAGGGGATCTTCCCAACCCAGGGGTCAAACCCGCATCTCTTGAGTCTCCGGCATCGGCTGGCAGATTCTTCTACTACTGAGCCACCTGGGAAGCCCCTTTAACACAGTGTCTGTGGCACAGGAAATCTACTGAAATCATCAGTGTTTTTTGCTGCTTCGGTGATACATTCAGAAAGTATGAGCACTATTTGTGTTTTAGTCTTTGAATTTTTCTCTCTCCTGCCAAGATCATCAGTTGAATTCCTGTATTCCCTAACTTCAGAGGCCAGCCCAACTTAAAGGTGCTTTCAGGTGCTGAGGTCCTTCTACCTTCTGGGAAAATCTTCACTCCAAACGCATGTAACAAGCTTTCCCTGAGTGAGGAAGGGGAGGGAGGGAGGAAGCACTTTTGAAGGAGGTGGGGTGATGCCTAAACATGGAACAGAGGAAAAAGTGCCCCAATACTGCAAAGTGACTATTGAAATACTATCTCAAGTTGTCTCCACGCCTCAGCTCTTGCTCTCTACATTCCCTCTCCGTTTTAAATGGAAATCAGATCGCACTACTCCTCAGCCCAGATTCGTCTCATGGCTTCCATTTTATTCCTGATAAAAAACTGTCTGTTCAGTCACTTAGTCATGTCCGACTCTTTTCAGATCCCATGGACTATAGACCATCAAGCTCCTCTGTCCATGGAATTTTTCAGGCAAGAACACTGGAGTGGGTTGCCGTTTCCTCCTCCAGGGGATCTTCCAGACCCAGGGATCAAATCTGCATCTCTGTGTCTCCTACATTGGCAGGTGGACACATTACCGCTGTGCCACCCAGGAAGCCCCATTCCATCTTATTCCCAATAAATGATGGGTCTTGACCTGTCCCGATGCCTTCATCTCATGCCCCCTGCAGGCTGCTGTTTTACCCTCTTAGCATCTGCATGTCCCCTTCCCTTGGCCAAGGATTCTCTTCTTCCAGATACCCACCAGTTCATATTATCTCTTATTTTATATTTTACCTTTGTCCAAAATGTGAGACTCACCCTGACCTCTGCCAGCACCCCCTATTTTGCTCTCTCTGTGGCACCAAACTCTTCTAAGCTTTGATACAATTTGCTTAATTTATTCTATGTGCTGTTGGCCTCTCTCTGACTCTCTACTATTGAATATTCTGAGGGCAGGAGTTTCTGTGTGTTTCATTTCTCTATCCCCAACACAAAAGGCTAGGGCCTGGCTTACAGTTAACAATGAGTAAACATTGGGGAAGGAAAGAAAGAAACAGGGAGGAAGGAAGAACGGGAGGGAGGAAGAGGGTGATCCGAAGATGCCCAGTACAGTGAGAGGGTCAGGGGCTGTACCCCTCTAGACACAGGTGTACCCAGGACTGAGCTGAGTCCTACATCTTACTGTGCCTCCTAATTAGTAAACCCCAAAGGTGCACAGAGACCTTGCAGAGGATTTTGGAGTAACCATGAGATCGACCAGGTCTCCCAAAGCTGTGTACTCCAGAGATGATACCTAGGATATTCTTTAAAATCTAGGGAAGGAAAAGCAGAGATACCAAAATGACCAATGAAACTGAATTTCCCACCAGTATGTGAAATCAGGGCTTAGGATCAGATTAAGACTGATTTAGAGAAATGTATTTCTTGGTAAGTCAACTAATAAAGTTTATACTGGCTAAATTATATATGTATTTAAAATAGTGTGATGACTGACTAGGAAAAATAGTGTAGTCCTTGTGATGCCTCCCTTGTTCGGTGAGTGAGTCACCTCCCTGAGCATGAAGAGTCACAGCTCCAAGGCGGGATCATTGTACCTCATCTATCAGTCAGTATGGGTTGGGTTATATGGCAGTAACATGTAATCCTCAACTCTGAAACTGCAAAGGGGCTTGTTTTCCATTTTTAATTGGAGGGTAATTTCTTTACAATATTATGATCATTTCTGCTATGAATCAGCCATAGGTAGATACATGTCTCCTCCCTTTTAAGCCTCCCTCCCACCTCCCACCTCCCACCTCCCACCCCATCCCACCCCTCTAGGTTGTCACAGAGCTCCAAGTTTGGGTTCCCTGCATCATACAGCAAATTTCCACCGGCTATCAATTTTACATATGGTAATGTATATGTTTTAATGCTACTCTCTCAACTCACCCTACCGTCTCCTTCCCCCACTGTGTCCAAAAGTCTTCTTTATGTCTGTGGAAGGGGCATGTCTTGATCATACAACATGTCCATCAGGGGTCAGCAGGAGAGCTTTGCCTCTCATCTCATTCAGGAACCCAAGGTCACCTCCGTCTCATACACTTGGGGGCTGTGCCAGAGGGAGCATGAAGTCTGGAAACCTTCTTAGAATGAATCGGCCTAGTCATTTGCAGAGATGTGGATGGACCTAGAAACTGTGTCACATGGAGTGAAGAAAGTCAGAGAGAGAAAAACAAATATTGTGTATTGACACATAGATGTGGAATCTGGGGAAAAAAATAGTATAGATGTAAAAGACCTATTTACAAAGTAAAAACAGAGACACGGACTTAGAGAACAAGCGTATGGATACCAAGGGGGAAGGGGATGGTAGGATGAATTGGGAGATTGGGACTGACAAACATACACTCTTGATACTAAGTATAAAATAGATAATGAGCACCTACTGTAAAGCATGGGGAGCTCTGCTCAAGCTCTGTGGTGACCTAAATGTGAAGGAAATCCAAAAAAGAGGGGAAATAGGAAAGCACACAGCTGAGACACTGTGCTGTGCAGTGGAAACTACCATAACATTGTAAAGCAACTACGCTACAATTTTTAAAAATTAATTAAATTAAAATTTAATTTAATTTAAAAAAAGAAAAAGGATCAGCTTTGCTTTACTCATCAAAGTCACTATGAGGACAAGTCTAACAGAGAAGCCCCACCTCAAAGAAGCCAGTTCCAGGTAAGAGAGCTTGAGAAGGTCTCACATAGCAACTGAATACATGAAAAGATCTTTGTCTTTTCTGTTTACAACCCAAGGTCACCCCTAGTCACAAAGGGACCAGGACGCATAATCCTACTAATGTGCTCATTTTCCAACATTTGACTCTTGGACCCTCTTACTTTCAGTTTTAACTGTAGATTACTCTCAAAATTTTCAGGATGGGGGCAACTGGGAGAAATAACTCATAATCAAATGATTCATGACATCTTTTAGTTCTCACAGAACCCTTGTTGCTGTTGTTTAGTCACTCAGTTGTGTCTGACATTTGCAACCTCATGGACTGTACCCCGACAGTCTCCTCTGTCCATGGGATTATCCAGGCAAGAATACTGGAGTGGGTTGCCATTTCCTACTCCAGGGGATCTTCCCGATCCAGGGATCGAACTTGAGCCTCCTGCATAGGCAAGTGGATTCTTAACCACTGCACCACCAGGGAAGCCCCTACAGAACCCTACCAACTAGCTTTTATTCTTCCCATTGTGCAGATGTGGAAATGGAGGCATACAGATATTTGGCAGCATGCAAAAGGTCCTACAATAGACAGACAGAGGATCCAAGATTTGCAGGCCAGGCACAAATGCAAAGTCATTCTTATTCTTTCCAGAATATTGCACTGCCCTTGACTGCCCTATTTTCCCTTTTAAATGACTTGAATTTTCATATTAGATACATCCTGCCCAAACCAAAAAAGGAGACAGAATACTTAGCAAAATATATTTGTTGTTCAGTTGTTAAATCGTGTCCAACTCTTTGCGACCCCATGGACTGCAGCACACCAGACTTTTCTGTCCTCCACTATCTCCCAATTTGCTCAAACTCATGTCCTCATGTCCATTGAGTCAGTGAAGCCATCCAACCCTCTCATCCTCTGTCGTCCCCTTCTCCTCCTGCCTTCAATCTTTCCCAGCATCAGGGTCTTTTCCAATGAGTCAGCTCTTCACATTAGGTGGCCACAGTATTGGAGCTTCAGCTTTAGCATCAGTCCTTCCAAAGAATTTTAAGGTTGATTTCCTTTAGGATTGACTGGTTTGATCTCCTTGCTGTCCAAGGGACTCTCAAGAGTCTTCTCCAGAGAAAAAGAATAAGCATAGCAAATGTTGGATTGACTCAGTTTTCTATGGTCATCTTTGTCTGTAAGTAGACGGAGAAAGGAAGGGGAATAGAAAACAGGGCAGATAAGAGGCCCCCTGATATTGCTGGGGAAGCTTCTGCTTATTTTGAAAGATTCTCCAGGGACTCAGACATGTGTAAGCCAGCTCAGTCCGAAACTCATGTTTCATGGAGTTGATTCCTTATGAACCGTAAAGTGGTTTTCACTTGTCCCTAGTGTTATGTGTATTAATTTGTATCCAAGAGATCAGAAAATGATTATATATTCTCTTTTCAAAGGGCCCCCATAAGCAGTCTATTATAGTTCTTGGTTAGGGTGGCACATTCAGTTATGTTTCAAGTTCTGGCCTGTCGGGACTACCTTCATGCAAAGCCTTGCACAAGTTTAACTTAGCCAAAATACAGACTATCTGTGTTGTTTGAGGGATCTGATTTAAACTTCATATAAATTCAGTGTGTTTAGTATGCCATATTTATTTCTGAAATCTTTTCTGACACCTTATTACAATTAATCTACACCTCCCATTACAACCTGCGTCCTAAGAGAAGTCTGAATCATTTGTCCTGAGTCACCGTTGATGTATTCTGCTCTTTCATACAAACTAGCTTCCCTGGTGGCTCAGATGGTAAATACTCTGCCTGGAATGCAGGAGACCCAGGTTTGATCCCTGGGTCTGGAAGATCCCCTAGAGAAGGGAATAGCTACACACTCCAGGATTCTACACATTCCTGGAGAATTCCATGAACAGGAACCTAGTGGGCTACAGTCCAGGGGATCACCAAGGGTCAGATATGACTGAGCAAGTAGCACTTCATACAAAAGACCCATTTCTCAAGGCTCAGAGATGCCAAATTCTAAAAGAAAAGCTCTTAATTCGGGTAAAAGCCTCAGCCACAAAAAGGATAGAAGGTAGAAAAAAGAAACTTTCAGCTATAAAGCTTTAGCTCATTGTTTACACATCTCTTTCATTTGCTGACCTGGTATGCATGTCTTTGTATTTCCAATTTACACACCAATAAAGCAAGGCAAGAAGACAAATGAGCCTGGACTTGGACCCCTCACCAAAGACAACTCTCTTTCCATGTTCTACAAGGCAACTTATATGATATCCCACAAGTTTGAGCAGAGAGAAACTGTCTGTGTGATGTGATGGTCTACCCACACTATCTCCCCAGTAGCAATGGCAAGATGAGATTAAATCTGAGGAGTACAGGCAAGTCAGCTCCATGTTGGAAACAGAAGGAACCCTGAACACCTCCCATCTCAGCTCCTTTGTTTACACAGCCGGTGACTGAAGGCCACCGAGGTAAAATGACAGGCTCCCTAGCAAAAGGGCCAGGGCTGAATCCAAGCCCTTCTTCATATACAGCTGGAAAATTCCATCTGTACGATTGGCCAGGAACTCTTCTAATAGTGTGAGAATAAGTCTATATTTAGCCTAGAGTTAAATAAGCATTTAATATAGACAAATCTGGCATATTCTTTTAATTTATTGCCATTCAAACTTAATCAATCTAATTTATGTGTTTTTAAATTACTTAACATTTATTTTCCATCTTAACAGTAATAAATAAGCATTGCCCTCTTCCCACTCATCCCCACCAAGGACTCTTTCCTGCTGTGGCTTTCCCTCTCGGCTTTGCCCCTGCTTCAGTCCAACTCCAGCGCCACCTTAAAGATTCCAGTTAAGCTGACTATGTAAGTCCTCCAGATCAGAGGAATTTTCACTGAAATTTCTGTAGAAGTTTTGTTTTATGCTCTACAATCTCCCAAAGAGTGTATACATTCTTTGTGTATTTTAAACAGTCATTATGCCTTTATACATTCATTATGCCTTTACACACTCATTATGCCTTTATACATTCATTATGCCTTTCTTTAGACACTAACTCAACTCAATTCATGTAGGTATCATCTATCAGGTCTGTTTCTGAGTTTCTCCAGGTCAAAGAAATTTCTTCCTTTCTTTCTTTTAATCCCCTTGGCTCAAAATAGGTTCCATCCTACGAAACAGCACTGATCAACTGATAAGAACCATCTTGATTTCCAAGATAAAAAAAATTCAGGCTTCTTAGGAAAAAGCAGTGAAATATGTGCTTTGACTCTCTTTAAATGGCGTCTGCTTTAGGACTGAATACAGGGTTTGTAAAACAAGCATTAAGTCTAGGCTTACTACAGCCTCCAAGCCTAGAAGACAGCCTTTACACAAACACACCCTCCCATCTACAGCATCCCCACATGCATGCAGGGTCCTCAGAATTGGCTCATCCTACAAAAGGATGTCCAAAAACTAAATCTCCTGTTTTGTAGATTAAGAAACTGAGATAGAGAACCCTTAGTCAGGTGACAACCAGAGGAAACTGGAATTCAATAATACAGCTCTATATAGTATTACTTATATGTGAAAATTTAAAAATAGTACAAATGAGCTTATTTACAAAAGCAGGAACAGACTCATAGACATAGAAAACAAATGTATGTTTACCAAAGAGGAAGTGGTGAGTGCATGCTAAGTCACTTCAGTCATGTCCAACTCTTTGCGATGCTATGAGCTGTAGCCCTCTGTGCAAGGGATTCTCCAGGCAAGAATACTGAAGTGGGATGCCATCCCCTCCTCCAATTGATCTTTCCAATCCAGGGATCAAACCTGTGTCTTTTTGTGTCTCCTGCATTGGCAGGCGAGTTCTTTGCCACTAGTGCCACCTGGGGAAGTGGTGGATAGGGATCAGTTGGGAGTATGTAATTAACAGATGTACTCTACTATACATAAACTAGATAAATAACACAGATTTGCTGTATAACATATCTCTGCCCATTTAGCATGCACAGGAACTATGATCAATATCTTATAATAAACTATAGTGGGAAAGGTTTGAGAAAAGAATACACACACACACACACATAACCAAACCACTTTCCTGTACACCTGAAATGAACACAATAACATATCCCACAATAATGTGTGATGGGTGGGAGGGGAAGGAGTTTCAAGAGGGAGGGGATATATGTATACGTGTGATTGATTCACTTTGTTGTACAGCACAAATTAACACAACATTGCATTTACACTCCAACGATAAAATAATAAATAATATAATAAAATAATAGAAATTAAAAATAAATTGAAAGGCCCCTAAATAAACTATATTTCAAAAATAAATGATGTTTTAAAAGAATATAACTGAATCACTGTTATTATCCCTTAGCAACCCAGTTAGGAGTAATATTCCCAAGAGGGGGTGGGGGAGTCTAATAGAATCAGTAGTATCTGGTCTTTATCTAGTTAACTGTGCAAAACTTGGAAATCTAAAAAAAAGAGATTTTTTTTTTCTCTAGAGCAACACAGCAAGAATATCAATTGGGAGAATCCAGCCCCTCAGAGCTTCTCATTTTACCATGCCAGAGTTCTAACAGATTCCCCTCTTCATCCTGACCGTGAACGCCTCGGTCAGCCTCCCACCAGAGGAAAAAACAAAAAGCAAGGAGAAAAAAGATCAGGAAAAGCCCACACTCCTGCAAGTAGAAATTTAAGCTGCTCTGAGTACATGCTAAGTGAGTGAGCACAGTGACAGAGCACAGGACGCGGTGCCTCACGGCTCCATCCCAGACCTCGAGACAGACAGAGCTTCAGGCATCCTCAACTCCCCAGGCCCTCGCCTCCATGGGTGAGACATTCCATCTTTCCACAATGAAGTGCTTGCTCTCCGGGGAGGCCCCTGCTCTGCCCTGCACATAACTAGACACGTCGATTCCAGTTCTCAGTTTCGTTGGTGCAACAGTGTATACTTCAACTACGAGAAATCGAAATATAAATTATTTTTAAAAGAATATGGCAAAGACAACCTGATGCAACCAGACTGAAAGTATTCAAATTAGATTTAAAATAAATCATTTTGTAAATAACTCCAAAGAAACAATGTCCTAAATGAAGACACTTCTAAATATTCCTCGATTCCTTTTGCCCTCCAAAGGACGAAAGGGATAAACTCTAGCTACCCTAAAAGGGAGTTACTCAAGATGTCCAAGTAATGGGTGAATTAAGACTAAGCCCAGCTATTATTTATTGCTCTCAGCTCCAGGCACTGTGTCAAGAAGTTTACAAGCATCCTTTTATTTAATCTTTATGCCAGTCTCATAAGGTCCTATTGCCCCCATTTTACAGATAAAGGACTAGACTGAGGGACATAAGTGACTTGCCCGTGGTCATACACCAAGACTAAACTAGGGTAAGGGAAAAGAGGCCCCTCAGGGCAGAATTTAAGAAGGCACTCAATTTCAAGGTTTTACAAGTGCAAGGTCATCTCCTGAAAGTGACTACCACCTTAAATTTAGATTCTGGAAGCTTCCCTTGCCCTACTCTAACCCTGTCCATACATGAGCAATGCAATAGTGGTACATCTGAGATTCAAACTCATAGCTACCTGGTTCCAAAGCCCTTGCTTATACCACTCATCCCCTTGTAGAGACGAGCAGCTCTATCCATGATACTTTGTTCCAAAACACAAGTCTCGGCACAGGCGTCTCTGAGAGCTGAGGTCACCAAAAGGCGGCAGGAGCCACGGGAGCCCAGTAGGGGAGCACAGTGGTGTGGCAGGGTCACACCTGCCCCAACCTTTAGTCATGTCATAATCACTGGGTACCCCAATATCTTAAAAGACAAATCTATTTTGTAAGTATCCTTAATATGAAACACGAGAGTACAAGCAGTCTGCTCTATTTTAAACCTACGTTAAGTGACCTGTTTGTTCTGGGACAGAGAACACAGCACGTATTTTTCATCAACCCTCAAACCAAAATGAAAGCTCTGATTAAATCCCATGACCAATTCCCAGCCCAGGCTCTACCCTGCTCATGGCTTAAGCCATAAAACTTCTAATTGCTCACTAGGGGTGGAATAAACTCGTTTCTTGAGAGCAATAAGCTTGATGGCAGTGAAGAGCACCATCATTTCTACAGGCTGGAAATGAGAGACTAGCTCAGGCTTTTACCTCATAGAAGCGCTCTTTGCTGACCTGCCGGTGGTGGGGAGGATGCATGGGAATTCTGCAATGCCTGCATTTGACAAAATTACCCCCAATTATGAGAGATATTACCCCAAATGACTCTTTTCCCTTGTCAGCCACGATTTCCCATTGTAATTTTCATTTTCATCTGAAAAGCATTTTTACCAGAAATAAAATGGTATATTTTAGTTTGAAAATGGGTAGCTGCCAAGCGTTGGCCATGTGACCTGCCCATCCTAACTGAGTTGCTCTAACATGGTCTTTCTTTTTTAATACATTATTTTTTCCAATCGGTTTTTTAAATTTACAACAAAATTGAGAGGAAAGTACAGAGAGTTCACATCAATCTCTCTACCCCCCTTCACATGCACAGCCTCACCCATTATCAATATCCCCAACCAGAGTGGTACACTTGTCACCATCGATAAACTTACTCCAGTACATCACAAGCACCCCAAATCCACAGTTGTATTAGGGTCCACTCCTGGTATTATACACTTTAAGGGTTCGGACAAATGTATAATGACTTGTATCCACCACTGTCATATAGAATTGTTTCACAGGCATAAAAATCCCCCCTGTATTCTGTCCATTCATCCCACCAGCTCTCCCACAGGATACATTAGACAGTGTTGAGCTACCATAGGATCCAGCAATCCCACTCCTGGACATTTACCCAGAGAAAACCATAATTCAAAAAGATACATGCACTCCAATGTTCATTTCAGCACTATTTACAATAGCCAGGACATGGAAGCAACCTAAACATGGACAGAGGAATGGATAAAAAAGATGGTAACAGGGGAATGGGGCATTCCATTGGAACATGACTCAGCCACAAAAAGGAAGGAAATAACGCCATTTGCAGTAACACGATGTATCTAGGGATGATCATACCAAGTGAGATAAGCCAGAGAAAGACAAACATGATATCACTTATATATGGAATCTAAAAATAGTGATACACGTGAACCTATATACAAAACAGAAATAGACCCACAGACATAGAAAAAAACCTTAGGTTATCTCCTTAGATAAACCAGGAGTCTAGGATTAACATATACATACTACTATATATAAAACAGATAAACAACAAGGACCCGATGCATAGCACAGGGAACTATACTATTTTGTAATAATTAGGGCAAAGAGTGTAAAAAAGAATACACACACAGAATCACTTTACTAACAACTTTGTTCATCAACGATACTTATGTTTTTAAAAAAATATGTGGCCAGTGCCCCCTCACCCCAAAAAATTAGGCCTTTTATTCTACTCTGAGAGAAGGCTCAGAGTGCCTTTGGCCTTGGTTAGAGGAACAAAGGTGGCTGCCTTCTGCAGGATGGAGAAAGAAAGGACTAGTCCCTCCCCTCTCCACCCAGCCCTTGAAGCCTGCATTCAGGCACAGATTGACGGATGGCAACCAAACCCACGAGACCCAGTGAGGACCACACGGGGTGAGCAGCCCCCTCCCTTGAGGAGCTGTCTGTCTCAAGTGAAAAATCCCACCTTTCCTCCCATGGGGCACAGGAAAAATGGGAGTGTGCTGGAGCGTGAGCCGGAGAGGACTGAGGGCCAATGGAATAATGCCTTGTGGATTTCCTGCCTTGGTTTAAAGTCCTCCTCTCTATAGCCATTGGTGGCTTAGCATAAACGGGAAAGGGCAGATCTTTTTTGACCTCATGTGAAAAGCTGAACTCCCCATCTTCAGCTCTTGTTGTACTTATAAAGCCTTTCCTGCCTCTCAAGGGGGCACTTTTGTCCCTCCCTCTTTTGTGTCCCTGCTGCACCGGCAAGTCTCCAGTGGCAACAAGTCTGTCACGTCATGGTACTCATTTTTGTTGCAAGTACAGATCTCATGAGAATTATGGATGCCTGTGTGCAGGAAACATGCCTTTCTTTTCTGGAATTCGATCTAACTTCTATTCTGAGCCCCTGATCCCCCATGAGGCTCAGTCAGTCAATATAAGGTTTCCCACCCTCTCTGCCTGGCGTAGAACCTGACATAGAACCAAGGCTATCAGAGCTATGGAGGGCTTGGAGAATGGCAGGGTGGTTGGTCTTCAATTGTCACCTATATGCTCCTTCCCAGATGGCACACAAGGAGCACCCAGGACAACCCCCAGCAATCGGTTCTTGCAGGACACTCCTGGGTTCATCACATGCTCCTCCCTAAAAGTGATCTTCCTCTTCATCTGTGTTGCTCTGTCCACACCAAAGCATCTTGCAGTTGGTCAGCCTTGCCTCTGTAGGATCCTCAGAGCCATCCCAGATCCATCTGTCCAGGTATCTTACGTGGACATTTATTGCTGCTATTGTTTATCTGCTAAGTCCTGTTGGACAGTTCTGAGATCCCACAGACCGTTGCCCATCAGGATCCTCAGTCCATGTGATTTCCCAGGCAAGAACACTGGAGTGGGTATAGATTTCCTCCTCCAGGGGATCTTCCCAACCCAGGGACTGAACTCAGATCTCCTGCACTGGCAGGCAGATTCTTCACCCTTGAGCCACCTGGGAAGCCCATAGCCATTTATACTCAACTTATAAAGCTTTTCCTGGAAAATAATCGCCCGGCCCAGGTATACACATGCATGCGGCCCTCAACACCTTTTACTTCTTCTCCAGTCAGGGTGCAGCCAGCCAAGCCTGCTCCCCCAGCCCAGAAAAGCGAGTGCATCCAGACAGGTCACATGGATAATCATTTAAAACTAATTACTTACTTTGTCACAGAGATGGCCCCCTAACATCTGGTTCAGATAAATTTCCCCCACCCTCGCCTGAAACGTTCTACCAAATGTTGCAGGAAAAAATACAACCTGTGCAGCATCGCAGCTGGTCGATGACCCAGCTCTGCAGGCTGACACCCGGGAACAAATTTGCACCCGGCAGAGAAGATCTGATTTCAGTGTGGTCATGTTCCGTGATTCAGGGCTGAGCTCTATGACTTCCTCCCTCTCCATCACCCCGCGGGAAAAATATCACCCTGAAATCAGACCCTAAACCCTAAGGAACTGCCCCAAGGGAGGCTGACTCAGAGCCTTGTGGTACAGGCAGGTTTACACTTTTCATGTGATGCCTCCAAGGCACCCTGCTCCATCCATTCACTTGTTAATCCAGTAAACTTTTATTAGCATTCCTAATGCATGCCAGGCTTCTCTGGTGGCTCAGTGGTAAAGAATCCGCCTGCCAATGCAGAAGACATGGGTTCGATCCCTGGGTCAGGAAGATCCCCTGGAGGAGGACCTGGCAACCCACTCTAGTATTCTTGCCTGGGAATTCCCATGGACAGAGAAGCCTGGCAGGCTACAGTCCATGGAGTCGCAAAAGAGTCCAATATGACTTGGCAACTAAACAACAACAACAACGCGTGCCAAGCTAATCCCAGAGTGACAGTAAAAATTTCAGAAAAGGTCTAAAAGATCACCTCTTACAACCCTCTCTTGCCAGAGAGTAGTCCTGGAGAGGTCAGGTAGCCCACAGCAACACAACCAACTTGGCAGTGTAGCCAGGACGAGTCCCTGGTGTAGCTGACCACTCTTGTTCACACTCACAGAAAACTGAGGCTCACAAGCACAGCTGCCTGAGGAGGTCAGCTCAGCTATACAGACCTTCTCTCTGTCCTCTTTGAAGTTAGTTAGCCTGTAAGACTAAGGAGAAAGCATCGACTTTATTTTGTGCTGTCTATTGCTGTTGCTATGGCAGCTCCATTCGTGCCAGCAGAGAGACCCTGGTTATTAAACCAGTTGCTCTTCAAAGTAATTTAAAACTTTCCAGAACTTCCAGGACATCTACCACCCTGAGATTTGTCTACAGCTTCTCAGCTCTTATTGTGGAGCATGGGCTCCAGGCTATGTGGGCCCCGGAGTTGTGGTTCGTAAGCTCTAGAGCCCAGCCTCAGTGGTTGTGGGGCAGGGCCTAGTTGTTCCAAGGCACGTGGGATAAACCCCGAATCAGGGACCGAACCCGTGTCTCCATCATTGGCAGGCTGATGCTTTACCACTGAGTCACCAGGGAAGTTCCTAGAAGTAATTCTGAAGAACCTCATTGGCAAGACCTTCCATGTGAAGTGAAAAAGTGAAAGTGTTGGTCACTCAGTCATGTCTGACTCTTTGTGACCTCATGGACTGTAGCCCACTAGACTCCTCTGTCCATGGAATTCTCCAGGCAAGTACACTGAAGTGGTTTGCCATTCCCTTCTCCAGGGGATCTTCCCAACCCAGGGATCGAACATGGGTCTCCAGCACGGCAGGCAGATTCTTTACCCTCGGAGCCATTAGGGCTTCAATATGATGGTGTAAGACCTTCCATGATCTTGCACTAACTGCCCTTACCAATGTTATCTTCCCATCTGTCCTTCTTCTCAACCCTATAACCCAGTAAACTACATGCCATAATGTTCCCCCAAACCCCTGTCCTGTTTTCTGTGTTTATACCCTTCCACATACCAGAAAAGCTTCCTCCCACACTTTCACTTGGAAATCCCCAAGTCACTCTCACTTGGTTGATTAACTATTCATCACTGTGCTAAGAAAGTGAATTATGACTTTCTCTAGTCCTGTGACCCCTTTATCAATCACACTGTGCATTTATGGAACTAGGTGTTAGGTGTTGTTCACCATTCATTATTTGGGTTCTTAATACAACAATTTTAACAAATCAGTGACAAGACTTGCATTTTTAATATCTCCATTTCTAATTTCCAATATAGTGCCATAGCATATAGTAAACACACAAATTATGTCTGAGAGAGTGAGAGAAAGAAGAAGAAGGGAAGGAGGGGGAGAAGAGGAGGAGGAAAAAAGAAGAAGAAGAAAAGGAAAAAAAGAAAATGCTAGCAGCCCAAGCTCAGCTATACCGCCTCCATTTCCTATACTTACCTGCATCCGACAGCAACCATACATATTCATTGGGCCATTTCTTTACTTTGAGGTCTTCCAGATGAAGGGGCTGGAGTGATATTTGCAGTGCAAGGGGAAAAAAAAAAATTTCCTATACACTCCCATTAAAGCCATCAATAAATTAGATTAGTGGTTTTGACATTTTCTGCCTACTTGCTGACCTAAGCCTCTAAATAGAGCCACTATAGTCTTTTCTTACAGCCCATCTCAGTGTTTATAAGGTGGCAGAAGTTGTGGGACTTACCTGTCGCTGAGCCAAGGTCAGAGGGAGCAAAACACAGCTTTATTACACTTTGGAAAAGTTCCCAATAGGAGGCTCTTTTCTCACACGTATATGTCGTAGCTGGTAAAATACCTTCCAGCAGCGTCCAACCCTGCTGAAAGCGTGGGCGGTGGCCAGTAACCCTCACCTAATATATCAACATAAATCTTATTCCGATCACATTTTATTCCTTACTCTTTCTCTCCACGGCAGAGCTGTATGAGGTCACTAGGAAATTGTTAGAGTTCCCTTCCCATGGGACCTAAGAACACATTTTATATTTCAGTTCTTGCTACTCAGATTCACTGTGGGAGGGGGCTAGGGGTTTATGTCAATGTTATAGCAGAATCAGAGGCTCCTAGAACCAGGGGTATCTTAAAAACAATCATCTATCTGGGCTTCTCACTTTGCAATGGAGGAAGGAGAGCGGTCTACAGGGGAATGACCTCTGCGCTGTCATTAAGCAGAAGTAAACTGGTTTAAAAAGCATCAGAAAGATTCTACCCACCGGGTCTTTCTTCCCCTGGGCACCAGAATCTTGACTGAAATACACAACTTCATTGGCAGAGCTCAGGAGTGTCTAGGGAATAATACCTGTGAAGATTTTTAACCCAGGAACTTGTGACATTAATTCACAGACTACGTGCACTAAAACAAAACCAAGCTGCATGTGTCTTGAGTGATAGTCTGAGCTTGTATTCCTACAACACAAAAATAATCAGCTTCTAGTTCTTGCTAAGAGATGGAGGAAAAACCTGAGCTACAAAGAGAAATGAAAGGCTCCCTGCTCTTGTCTGCCCTGGATCCTTTGCCTTCATTTCAATGATGTCTACCCCCTTGGGGTCCATACTGTTCTCCTCTCCTATTATTTTTACTTCTTTTCCTAAGTCAAAGTCATATTTTTCAGCTTCACCTTGGGCTTTTCTCTAAGCTTCTTTGCTATAGCAATAAAAGTCTAGTTTTATATTTGACAACTTTTTACATTAATGAGGCTGGGCGGGGGTGGGGGGCGCGCAGGGGGCTGTCCAACATACAAATAGATTTGCTCCATGGGCTGGAAGCAGGGTGACTTGATATTTGTAATATTAATAAACATTCTCCTTAAGTAGAGCAGACCAGGGTGTTCCTGATTAACCATTTCATGACTCTGTCCCATAGACATTGGCAGGGAGCAGAGAGTCCTTGGGGAGCTGTTGGGATTTCTTTTTTAATATAGTTTGATTTGGTGCAACAATTTTCTGGATAATAACTTACCTCAATTAAAAGACTGATTTTTCCCTGAACAGTGCTCTAACCCCAAGCCTAATGAGATTTGGTCCCTTTGAAAAACATTCAGTCTACCAAGTATTAGACTCCCAAAGCACTCAGCTAAAGATTTAGCATTATTTCATTTAATTCTCATGGCAACCCTATGAGATGAATGCTGTTATCATCACTATCTTACAGAAAAGATGCTAAGACTTAAAGAGGTTAAGTTGTGTAACATTATGCACATGTTAAGCAGCAGAATTAGATCCAACTGGTGCTACAGCCAAAGCAGAGTATTTAATCATTGTACCAAAATGCTCAGGCGCCCATAGTTGTGGACAGTGCCCTGGGCTCTCTTGTCAGGTTTATTTAACAGGCACCCAGTGTTCATAGCAACATTACTTACGGTAACCAAGTTCTGGAAATAACCAAAAACTTTTTGTTTTTGCAACAATGAGAGGACCTATGCTTTAAATACAAGCTAGGTTTCTTAGATGGCACTCTTTCTTGACCCCCATTCAAGCACTATCCTCTTCAGAATTGACCCGTAAAGTCATGCGCCCTTTCATCTCTATTATCTCTAAAACTTTTGTCTTCAGTCTTCCAAAGTCTTAACACCTTGGCAGATCCATTTCTTGGCAAAGCTGGAGATGACAGTAGGCTGTATTAAGCCCAAGGGTTTACCTATGACATGAAAGGTGAGTTCATGACTTGAATGACTGAGTGAGGATTAGATTTTGAATAAAGAGATTTTTGTCGGAAAACTCAAGAGTCTTCAAAGTCTGACACAGGCGTGCAAATCCACTTGGCCTTTTTCATACACCGTCGAGTTTAAGTGCGCCGTGGTTCTGTGGTTCACACTCTCTGTTCCCAATACCAGCTCTTTCTATCTTTTCTCATTCCGTTCTTGAGATCTGTTTTATCCTGCTGTGTAGAGTGGAGTGTTCTTTAGTTGTCTGTTAGATCTAGTTGATTTGCAGTGTCGCTCAAGTCTCCCGTTTCCTCGGTGACCTTCATCTCCAACTATTACTGCTGACTTGCTTGTATCTTCCTTCTATTCTGCTCAGTTTTTGCTTCTTGTGTTTTGGGCTCTCTTGTTAGATTTACTTTACAGGCACCCAATGTTCATAGCAACATTGACAATAGCAAAGATGTGGAAGTAGCCTAATCACCCATCACCAGATGAATGGAAAAAGATGTGACATATATATATATAACATTCCACTGTATGTAATGGAAAGCTATACAGTCGTAATAAAGAATAAAATCCTGCCACTTGTGACAGTGTGGACAAATCTAGAGACTATTACGCTTGGTGAAATGTCACACAGAGAAAGACTCTATGTTATCATTTATATGAAGAATCTTAAAAAAAAAAGGAATGTATATAATCAAAAAAAAATAGAAACAGACCCAGATATAGAAAACAAATTAGTAGTTACCAGTGGGGAGAGGGAAGAGGGGAGGAGCAAGCTAGAGTAATAAGACTGAGACAGAAACTACTATGTGTAAAACAAATAAGCAAAAATGGTATTGTACAGTACAGGAAAATATAGCCAGTATTTTGTAATAATTTTAAATGGAATATATTCTATAAAAATACTGACTCACTATGCTGCACACCTGAACCTAATACAATATTGGACGTCACCTGTGTGTCAGTAAAGAAATAAATAATCATCTGTATCAGTTCAGTCACTCATTCGTGTCCGACTCTTTGGGACCCCATGGACCGAAGTACGACAGGCCTCCCTGACCATCACCAGTTCCCGGAGTTTACTCAAACTCATGTCCATTGAGTCTATGATGCCATCCAACCATCTCACCCTCTGTCGTCCATAGGCTTAATTTAATTATATGTTTACGATTGTTATATCTTCTTGAGAAACTGGCCCTTTATCTACATGTAATACTGCTATTTGTCTCTTGTGGCATTTTTTTTAATTAAAGTCTATTTTGTCTAATACAGTGTAGCCACTGAGCTCTCTTTTTGGTTACTGTTTGCCTGATGTCATATTTTCAATCCTTTTACTTTCAACCTATTTTCTCTTTAAAGTGTGTCTCTTGCAGACAGCATATTGTTGAAGTTTTTAATCTATTCTGTCCATCTTCACCTTTTAATTGGGTGCTTAATACACTTCTACTTAATATAATTACTGATGAGATAGTCTGTTATGTTACTACTCATTTTCTGTATGTCTTATGTCTTTTTTATTTCTCTGTCCTTAAATCATTTTATTCTTTTGTGGTAAATAGTATTTTTAAGTCATATTTATTTCCTTTGTTTCTTTAATTATTGTTTTTCCATCATTTCCTTAGTGGTTTCCCTGGGAGTTGCGTTTTTAATTTTTATAACATTTTAGCTCAGATTAATACCAGCTTATTTCAATAGCGTACAAAACCTCGCTCCCGTATAACACCATCCCCTCATCCCTCCCTTGTGCTATTACCGTCATAACAGTTTTGTCTTCATATAATGTATGCCCTTCAACATAGATTTATAATTATTGCTACATGCAGTTGTCTTTTAAATGAGGCAAGAGGGAAAAATAGTTACAAACAAAATATGCATGTATGCGGCTTTTACATTTATCTCTACGGTTACCTTTACTGATGTTCTGTTTCTCTCATACAGAGTTGACTTACTTTCAGGTGCTTTTATTTCATCTCAAATGATTCCTGTAATATTTCATAAGGCAGATCTGCTAATGAAAATTTTTCTCAGTTTTATTTGTCCTGGGATGTCTTAACTTTACCTTCATTTGAAAGTTAGTTGTGTGGGATGAAGCAGGCTTGTTTGATATCATTTTCTTTCCATACCTTTAGTATGCCATCCCACTGCCTTCTGGACTTCATAGTGTCTGATGAGAAACCAGCTGTTAATGTTATTGAGAGTCCCTTATACCAGATTGATCACTTCTCTCACTGCTTTCAAGAGCCTCTCTTGGTCTTTAATTATACTATGTAAAAAGTGTGCATCTTCAAGTTTAGCCTATTTGGAGTTAATTAAGCCTCTTAGATGTGTTCATTAAATTTTCTTAGTACATTGGGAAAGCTTTCAGTACTTACTTCTTCAAATATCATCTCTACCCTCCCTTCTCACCAATCCTACACACTCTTCTGAGACTCCTATTACATGTATATTGGTGTGCTTGATGATGTCCCATGGGTCTCTTATACTGTGCTCATTTTCCTTCTGTATTTTCTTTCTGTTCGTCTATATGGATAATTTCAGTTACCTAATCTTCCAATTTGCTGGTCTTTTCTCCTTGCCTGTCCAACTGATGTTGATACCCTGTAATGAATTCTTCATTTCAGTTATTGTACTTTTCAACTCCAGAATTTTTGTTTGGTTCCTTTTTATAATTTTTGTCTCTTTCTTGTTATTAATTTGGTGAGACATCATTCTTATTCTTTCTTTTATTTCTTTAGGGATGTTTTCCTTTATATATTTCATATATATATATATTTCTTTTATATATACCTACTTTGAATATGTTTAAAACAGCTGATTTAAGTTATTTATCTTTTAAGTCTAAAACCAAGTCTAGTCTTCCTTGGTTTCTAATGACTGCTTTTTTTTTTTCTTGTATAAGGGCCACGTTTTCCTATCTCTTTGCATATCTCACAAATTTTTGTTAAAACTGAACATTTTAAACAGTGTAGAAATTCTGGAAATCAGATTCCTCCTCTACCCTCCAACCAGAGTTTGTTGTTTTGCTCTTTGTTTTGTTTTTGCTATTGTTTAGTGATTTTACTGAACTAATTCTGTAAAATCTGTGTTATTTGAATTCATCAACACTGAAGTCACTGCTTTGTAAGCCTAGTGATCAGCTGATAATTAGACAGAGATTTTCTTAAATTTCTGGAACCAGTAAGTCTCCCAAACTTTGCCAAAAGATCCTGTGTATGCTGACCATGCCCTCAACACTCAGCTAGGCAGTTAACAACTTCAAATAATCCTTCAGTTTCCCCTGAGAAGAGCCTCAAAGTCAACCCCTGATAAGAGCTTAGAGCCTTCTCAGATCTTTCCTAAGTATTCACAGGGGTCAAAGCTGCACACGGGTTTCTAGATTTTCAGGAATCTGTCAGTGCTCTTCAAAGCTCTGTATGGAGATATATATTTTTCTCAAACTTTTCCTTTAAGTTCTTTGGTTAGCCAATTATTTGCCCTGATTGGTATCTATTATCTCAGGCAACCATCATATTAAGCAATTGTCCTTCATTGTTTTCAACAAGTTCCCTTAAGGAAAAGACTTTTCACACTAAGTGAGCTCTGCCTCTAGTAGATGGCAGGCTGCTAGTTTTCACTGATATTACGGATTTTTGGTTTTCAGTGTTGCCGTGGAGCTAGAAGCTTCCAGATAGCTCAGTTGGTAAAGAGCCTGCCTGTAATGCAGGGGATCCCAGTTCGATTCCTGGGTCTGAGAGATCTTCTGGAGACAGTATAGGCTACCCACTGGGGTATTCTTGGGCTTCCCTTGTGGCTCAGCTGGTAAAGAATCCACCCACAACGCAGGAGACCTGGATTCAATCCCTGGGTTGGGAAGATCCCCTGCAGAAAGGAAAGGTTACCCTCTCCAGTATTCTGGCCTGGAGAATCCTATGGGCTCTAGTCCACAGGGGCGCAGAAATGGACATGACTAAGGCTTAAAGCTCAACATTCAGAAAACTAAGATCATAGCATCTGGTCCCATCACTTCATGGGAAATAGATGGGGAAATAGTGTCAGACTTAATTTTTGGGAGGCTCTAAAATCACTGCAGATAGTGATTGCAGCCATGAAATTAAAAGATGCTTACTCCTTGGAAGGAAAGTTACGACCAACCTAGATAGCATATTAAAAAGCAGAGACATTACTTTGCCAACAAAGGTCCAGAGCAACCAAAAATAAATAATATTAAAAAACATAAATCTGACTGTGTCTTCCCCTGCTTAAGCCCATCCATAGATCCACATCACCTACAGGACAGAGTCCAATCATTAGCACGGCAGGGCAGAGAATGCCCTCTTGATTTGATACTGAATCTCCATTCAGACCTTGCAGCTCTTGCCCTAGCCATACATGAACATGCAATTCCATAGAAATGCTGCACTCTCTCATTAACATTCTTGTCTTTTGCTCTCCTAGTGGTTTAATTCATTCATTCAATAAAATATTTTCTAAGTACCTACCATGTGCCATGGCTTCCCAGGAGGTGCTAGGGGTAAAGAACCCATCTGCCAATATAGGAGATATAAGAAACAGGGCTTCCCTGGTGGTTCAGATGGTAAAGCATCTGCCTGCAATGCGGGAGATCCAGGTTCAATCCCTGGGTCAGGAAGATCCCCCAGAGAAGGAAATAGCAGCCCACTCCAGTCCTCTTGCCTGGAAAATCCCATAAACAGAGGAGCCTGGTAGGTTACAGTCCATGGGATCACAAAGTGTCAGACACAACTGAGCAACTGCACTTTCACTTTCAAGAAACAGGGGTTTTATCCCTGGGTCTGGAAGATCCCCCGGCAGAGGGAATGGCAACCCACTCTAGTATTCTTACCTGGAGAATCCCAGGAACAGAGGAGCCTGGCAAGCTGTAGTCCATAGGGTCACAAAGAGTCAGAAGTGACTGAAATGATTTAACACACATGCACACCACGTGGCAAGCCCTATGCAAGGCACAAGGGAAAAGGAGATCAATAGAACAGGCAGAGGTCCTCTTCCTGTGGCTGTCACAGTGGAGAAAGAAGCGGATAACAATTAAGTTAACAAATAAACTGGATAATTGCAGAATTCTGAAACTGCAGTGAGGAATGATAGCACCAGGCAAAACCTTCCATCACTGGAAAGTTCTCTCTGCAAAGACATGTGTGAGCTGAGATCTAAAGGATGACGCAGAGTCAATAAGTCATGAGAGTAAAGAGCTCCTCAGTGCAAAAGCCTAGAGGAAATGAAACCCAGAAAGAAATTAAAATACAGAAAAATTGTCCCAGAAGCCTCCACACATCCAACAAACACACACACACACATGCTCACACATGCGTAGACCTCAGTTCCTCAAGTGAGTAACTGCTGAACGGACCAGCTGACAGATGGGAAATCCTTGCACGGAGCTATGACAAGGGGAAGTCTGTGGGAAAAGGTGCCGTTATTTAGCTGGCCCACCCCTGCTGAGCGAGTCCAAAGTTTCCCTTGGATTCATTCCCATCTGAACTTCCACCTTATGGGCTAAAAAGGCCTTTAACATTCATGTTTTTTACAAAGAAAGAGATGAGGATTAAATAGCAGCTGCTTAGGGTTAGGTGGAGAGAAGAAACATATATATGCTGGGTTGTAAAATGATTATATTTTGAAAAGAAACTTAAAACCTCCCGTCCATGCTTCTCAGCGTTGTGATCCAGCTAGGGAGTGTTGGGTAAGCAAAGCCCTTCAGGGGAGACGGAGAGGGGAGCGAGAATGTGTTCCACAAAGCACGGTGTTGACTGAAGAGGTGACAGACTTGCCACTAACTGAGTAACCAGCCCACAAACACAGACCCTGCTGAGGCTGAGGACTTCTTGAAGAAGCAGAACCATGGCCGGATGGTCCTAGAAAATTCTTCCCAATGCTGCTACTCTCTGCATATATATATATATATATTGTAAATAACTATCGTTGCTGTTCAGTCACTTGATCATGTCTGACTTTTTGTGACCCCATGGGCTGCAGCATGCCAGGCTTCCCTGTCCTTCACGATCTCCCAGAGCTTGCTCAAACTCATGTCCATTGAGTCAATGATGCCAGCCTACCATCTCATCCTCTGCCATCCCCTTCTATTCCTGCCTTCAGTCTTTCTCAGCATCAGGGTCTTTTCCAATGAGTCAGCTCTTTGCATCAGGTGGCCAAATGTTAAAACTTCAGCTTCAGCATCAGTCCTTCCAATGAATATTCAGGGTTCAGTCTATCCTTTAGGATAGACTGGTTTGATCTCCTTGCTGTCCAAGAGATTCTCAAGAATCTTCTCCAGCACCGCAGTTCAAAAGCATCAATTCTTTGGTGCTCAGTCTTCTTTATGGTCCAACTCTCACATCTGTACATGACTACTGGAAAAACCATAGCTTTGACAGTATGGACCTTTGTTGCAAAGTGATGTCTCTGCTTTTTAATACACTAAGTTTGTCAAGTTTTTCTTCCAAGGAGCAAGTGTCTTTTAATTACTTATAATGTATCAAATCCTTCTCTAGGTTGAAAGATCCATCAGGGAACAAGTAAAGATTGCTTGTAGAATTATAATGAGGAGAAAGATAGACGACAAGTAAATAAACAGGTAACATACAGGCTGTGTCAGTGGTAATAAGCGCTATCGAGGAAAACTAAAAGAGGAAAGGGAATTAAGAAGGGCTGAGAGGTTCTGCTTCCAGCCAAGGTGGAGTAACAGGAGCCAGAATTACCAGTACCCTTAAAACAATGAGAAAATCTGGGCGAAAAACAATGGTTGGCAAGTCATTGGATATCAGGTGATGAATGACAGATGAGAGACAAGAAACAAAGTGAGTTCACTGCCTGGAGAGAGGCTATTGTTAGTGTAACTCATCATATCAAGAATTAGGAGAGGGGCATCCCTGGTGGTTCAGGGGTTAAGAATCTGCCTGCCCAGGCAAGGGACACTGGTTTGACTCCTGGTTCAGGAAGATTCCAAGTGCTTGGGAGAAATCAAGCCCAGACCCCACGGCTACTGAGCAATGCTCTAGAGCCTACAAGCCACAAATAGCGAAGCCCAAATACTGAGCCTGTGCTCTGCAACGAGAGAAGCCACTACAGTGGGAAACCCGCACGCGGCAACTAGACAGTAGCCCTACTCTCTGGAGCTAGACAAGGCTCACGTGCAGCAATGAAGACCCACCACAGCCGAAATATTTAAAGAAAAACTGAATAAGTAAATCTTTAAAAAAAAAAGAGAGAATAGAATAAAATTACACGCTCATTTTAACAAATTCTTAAATAATATATAATGAAATTCAAAACCCATTATCATTTATTTTAAATCTTAATGAAAGTAAATAGACTATTTTTTCACCATGACAAAATATATTAAAAGTTAAAAATATCTAAAAGTTAACTGACCCAATTGTTCCTAACTGTAGCATATGAAAGTCAAGGACAAGAACAATGGGTACCCAAAATTTTATCAGTCTTATGTAACTTCTGGATAATATATAAGATGAAATTAAAAAATAAGTTTTTAAATATCTCATAAGTGTCTTATCAATAAAAGCTTCATTTATTTGGAGAGTATACAGCTGTGTGTGTGTGTGTGTGTGTGTGTGTGTGTGTTTGTGTGAGTGCTCAGTCACGTCAGGCTCTTTGAGACCCTGTGGACTGTAGCCCACCGGGCTCCTCTGTCCAGTCCATGGGATTTTCCAGGCAAGAGGACTGGAGTGGGTTGCTGTTTCCTCCTCCAAGGCCTCTTCTCGATCCAGAGATTGAACCCAAGCCTCTTGTGTCTCCTGCAATGGCAGGTACATTCTTTACCACTGAGCCACCTGGGAAGCCCATAGTTGTATACCCAGAAAAAAGGAAAAAACTTAAATGAAAATCTTTCAAACTGATTAGATAGCTCAATAATATGACAGCTAACAAATATATATCTTAACATAGTTTTTCCTATATGTCTAAAGTAATAGATTATAAGCTGTAATAGAAAAAGATCCCTTTTACAGTAACAAAAATATTTTAAATTCCTATGAGTAGACCTAAATAAAATTTTCTGAATTCATATTGAGTATCTACATGCTATTTATAGAATGTATACTCTTTTGACATAATAAAGTGTGCAAATTAACACCTTGATCATGGGAGAATAGCAAGAAAAGGAACAGTATCACAGGCTAGCAGGTCAATTGAGAGGCCATTGGTATATTTTAGGCAAGAGATGATAAGGCTTTGAACTAGGACAGTAGCAATAGATACAGTAAGGGGGAGAATATTTGGCTGATACTTAAGATCTTGAATCTGACAGAGTTAGAATCACTACACGAATGGAGGTTTGCAAATAAACCTGTATTAACTTGTACCATCGACAAAGGTCTTGAAAGCCAAGACTTGTGAGAGCAGGATCAAAACTTGAAACAAGTTTTGTTTTTGTTCCAAAAGTTTAGCTTGAAATATCAAGACCCAGGCCCCAAAGGTTTCCATAAATAAAATTAATACCATAAACTGGTGTTTTCCAAACAGCAAGCTTCACTCGATCAATGGATCATAAAATCCAAGTGTAGATTGAAATATGATGTGTAGATGTATTAAACAAGAGAACAGAATAGAATAGTAGGCCACAGTCTATTACACATACAAGGACAATTCTCTTTTTACTTATTTATTTTTATTTACACTTTTTACTTTGTGTTAGAGTATAGCTGATTAACAATATTACAATAGTTTCAAGTGGACAACAAAGGGACTCAATCACATATATACATGTATCCATTCTTCCCTAAATTCCCCAATTCCCCTCCCAAAAGATAATTCCTGTTTCTTGATGTTTTTTGCTTTGTACATGGGTGTGTGTATGTGGATGGGTGTGTCTGTATGTGTGTGGGTTGGGCTTCAATGTAAAATACATTTCTTATTGTGAGTTGCATCAAAGACTTGAAAAATACTGCCATAAGTTATAAATTTGGGGAAACGTTGAGAAAGAGTCTGATTGCCCAGCTTCTCAACAGATTAGATATATGAGCCCCAACTAGGAAAGAGCATCAGCTCAGCGGTGAAAAGTCATGAAAGAATTTAGAAAAAGATAAGAACTTCAGTGAAAATGCAGCCCCAGGCTGAGTGTTTCAGCTTGAGTTGGACATTCAAGAAGAGGAAATTATTCCCAGCAAGAGAAACACAGACGCGAAGATGAGAAGGTGGGAAAATGTCATAGACATTCAGAGGATAAAGAAGAGGTCCATCTAGCTGCAGCCAAGTTAGACTGAGTAATGGAGAGCAGAGAGCATCACACTGGATGTTCATCTATTAATAGTAGGAGGGTTGCTTTTGATGGTCCATAGGGTATCATGAAACATTTTTGCTCTGGTGAATGATGTGATGATAACAAGATGGCCTGGAAAAAAGAGGAACTGAGGGAAAGAAGAATTTTTAGAAGTCTCGTAAATAGTTTGGTCCAAAGGAGTAGACAAGATTTGTGGCAGAGGCCATAAAAATAACAAATTGTATGTATTCTCAGCTGAAAGCCTTCAAAGCTCTCAGGAATGGGCTATGACGAAGGAACAAGAGTTCTAAGATAAAAGCCTCTGATTCTTAGCCATTGCAAATAAGTCTGCTTATTAATTGTTGCTGGAATAATTAGTACTATTACTATCATAAATAAGGACTTTATACTTGCATGATACTTCATTACCTCAAAGTATTTTCACATCCATTAGTTATCAGATTTTTGTAATTACCTTAAGAGGCAATGAGGAGCTATTCCACTATCTTTGTTTTAAAGATGGGGATAGGGTTTCCTGGTGGCTCAGTGGGAAAGAATCTGCTTGCCAATGAAGGAGACACAGGTTCGATCCCCAGTCCAGGATGATTCCACATGCCGGGAATCAACTAAGCCGATGCACAACTATCAAGCCTGGACTCTAGAGCCCAGAAGTCATGACTACTGAGCTCACATGTCACAACTACTGACACTGGAGCGCTTAAAATAAAGCCTGTGCTCTGCAGCAAAAGAAGCCACTGCAATGAGAAAACCCACACACAGCAACAGGAGAGTGGCCCATGCTTGCTGCAACTAGAGACCCAGCACAGCCAAAAATAAGTAAATAAATGAAATTATAAAAATAAAATAGACTTGGGGAAATTGGTGCTCTCCTGGTGGTCCAGTGGCTAAGACTTCATGCTAAGACTCCATACTCCCAATGCAGGGGACCTGGGTTTAATCACACATACCACAACGAAGATCAAAGATCCAGAGAGCCATAACTAAGACCCAACACAGCCAAATAAATAAATAAATATTAAAAGTACATATGGGAAAATTGTATTCCAAAGAGCTTATCTGGATTTCTAAAGATCACACAGCTAGCCATAGGACGAACCCACCAGATCTTCTCATTGTTCTCCGGGAATCTCATACTAAACCACAGGCCACATCTCAAGGACTGTCAGTCTCTAATAATAACCCATCAATCTGATGATAAAAATTACTCCAAGAATTGAATGGGCTCAATATTTCAGGGAGAAAACCCATTAGAAAGGTCACTGTGGCTTGGTGTAAGTTTATTTAATAAATATTTTTCTTATTTGGAGGTTTTAATTTTAAGTATGTGGTCTACTCTTTTTGTATGATTATTTGCTCAAAAAAATTTTTAGTCAGCAACACACCTCGTAAAAATTTAATATGTTTCAGAGCTCTCTTTACCGTTTAAAAAAACACAAATCAGGCATTCTTGCATTTTGAACGTGGCACCCCCATAACCAGGCTCTCTCTGAAGAAGGCGCTTCCCAACCTGGTAATGAAATTGCTCTTTTTAAAAGAAAATTACACTCGAATGGACGGTTGTCTCAGACGGTTCCTTCACTCATTAAGGGTCTGAACATCCACCTCTCAGATGGGTCCTGACTTCCTTGGTCACCTGCACACTTCTTTAAATTTGGGGAGGCCCTGCTGTCTGATGTGCCTTTGGCTTTTGGAGCATTAGAGCAGAATGATGACAACCCAGCTGTTCAAGAGCCCTGGGTTGAAGTCACAGCTGTGGGTCTCCTGGGACATACAACCTTGAACAAGTTAACTCACCTCTCTGAGCATCATTTTCTCATCTGTCCCATAAAGTGGTTAAGCTTCACATCTCAGGAATATCGCTCAGATCTAAGAGAGCAAACTTGAGAACACTGAGGCTGAAGTGAGTCCTCACTGAATATGTATTATCCAAGGGCTTCCCTGATGTTCAACGTAATTGGTTATGGAATATGACCAGGTAAGGTTGCCCATGGGTACAAATCTCTGGGCTTGGTAAAAGGAAAGAGCTGGAAGTCTAAGTACTCATTTTCTAAGTAAGTGAAGCTGTGAACCCAGTAACCACTCTCTTGGCAAACCTTGTCATTCGGAGGCCCTTTACCCTGATTCAGTGGTAAAGAATCTATAGGAGACGCAAAGGACGTGGGTTCAATCCCTGGGTCAGGAAGATCCCCCTGGAGAAGGAAATGGCAACCCACTCCAGTATTCTTGCCTGGGAAATCCCATGAACAGAGGAATCTGATGGGCTAGCGTCCATGGGGTTGCAAAGAGTCACACATGACTTAGCAAGTATACAACAAGGGCCTCCGAATGACAAGGTTTGCCAAGAGAGTGGTTACTGGGTTCACAGCTTCACTTACTTAGAAAATGAGTACTTAGACTTCCAGCTCTTCCCTTTTACCAAGCCCAGAGATTTGTACCTATGGGCAACCTTACCTGGTGATTTTCCATAACCAATTACATTGAACAACAGGTTAGCCAAATTTATTCATAACTGGAGAGAAATAGCCCTAACTTCTTCAGTTCCTTTGTCAACTGAAAAAAAGAAAAAAGCACAACCTAAAAGTTGAGTATTCTGTTTTTCTTGGCAGAAAAAAACTGAGGACTTAAGCTCAGAAGACAGCCTCTCAGATAGCTCCGATACACTGCTATGAAGAGGTGAAGGAGGGGCCAGGTTGTGCAGGAATTTTGCAACCAAAACCAGATACTCAGAACTTCAAAAGGGCTTTCATTCTGAAGTGAACACCTCTTGTTAATTAAAGAAAATTTCTTGTTAATTAAAGAAAATCAGACAGCTCAAGTTAATGAATTTAACCCTTTTCTATTGGGCTTCCCTGGTGACTCAGATGATAAAACATCTGCCTGCAATGCGAAAGACCTGGGTTCAATCTCTGGATCTGGGAGATCCCCTAGAGAAGGGAATGGCAACCCACCTCAGTATTCTTACCTGCGAAATTTCATGGACTACAGTCAGACATGACTGAGTGATTAATGCACATGTATGAGTAGATATAAGAGTCTGGGCTCATTGAGAGCATTCCTCTGATCTGCATCCTGTCTAGGGCCAGCATTCCATTCTTTCCCATCCTGAATCCCTTCAGGGTCCATAGTCAAGGCGACTGCAGTGTCTGATGGTCTTATTGTCATAACATCCTCTGCTTACTGGTTTGGCAAGTGACATTTTTCATGGATGCTTTCAATCAGTAAATATTTATTGAGCATTTGGAAAATGCCTTTAATCATAGAGGTGTATACTGGAACATTTAAGGGGAAATGCCATGTCTATGCATCCATGTGTGCTAAATCGCTTCAGTCATGTCTGACTCCTCTGCAACCCCCATGGACTGTAGCTTGCCAGGCTCCCCTGTCCACGGGATTTTCCAGACAAGAATACTGGAGGGGGTTGCCATGACGTCCTCCAGAGGATCTTCCTAACCCATGGTTTGAACCTGCATCCCTTATGTCTCCTGCATTGGCAGGCGGGTTCTTTGCCACCTGGGAAGCCCCCATGATGTCTGTACCTTAAAATAATTAAGCAGAAATAAAAGAAAGAAAAAGTGGAAAACTGACTGCTTAACTAGATGAGGAAAATATGCATGTATATTACTTCTGGCTTTCTATATATTTGAAAGTTTTCAAGATACAAGTAGAAATAAAACTAAGTATCACAAGACAGGAATATCTATCTGGGAAGATTGCTGGAGAGGATCAAGTGAGATACTTAACAGAGACCCATAATAGATGCTCAGGAACCATTAATTCCAGTAACTCATGAGTTCACATTAGTCACACACTCTTAGCCACATATACTTAGTTTCTTCACCTTTGAAAACATACCAAAATCTTCACCTTGGAGCAACATGATAAGTCCTGTAGCTTAATTCTGTCTCACAGCCTTGTGTGGGAGTTTCGTAACCAAGATCTCTTGGGCACAAAGACTGACTTTTGGGATGATGGGCCACCCAAGCTCTTTCCACTGACCATTTCTTTTTTAATTTTTTATTGGAATAGAGTTAATTTACAATGCTGTGTTGATTTCAGGTACACAGTAAAGTGAATCAGTTATACATGGACACATAGCCACTCTTTTTTAGATTCTTTGACCATTTCTTTCTAAAAAGAAGGATAAGGCAGAGATAAAAGCTGCCCATTTGAAGTTAGAAGGGTGTGGACATCTCTTCACTCTCACATGGAACAAAAGCTTGAACTGGGCAGCTGATTGACTTGGTGGAACTTCAGTATTTGTAGTCTCACAAAAGGATCATTATGTCACCCATGGAGATGCTCATACACCCAGGGGCTATGATGTCCAGCACAAGATAGGTGGACTAGGCCAGAATACTGGAGTGGGTAGCCTTTCCCTTCTCCAGGGGATCTTCCCAACCCAGGGATTGAACCCAGGTCTCCCGCATTGCAGACAAATTCTTTACCAGCTGAGCCACAAGGGAAGCCTATAAGACAGGTGAAGTGATAGTAACTGCCTCCCACTCTTCCACCCCCCAGCCCCCAAAAGACACAAAGACCAAGCAGAGGGCCTAATTGGGGTTTGGATTTAGGCAGTGGGTAATTGTTGTACAGAGTGATCTTTCGTTGACATCAGTTACTTTGCTTTCTTGAGAATCCCTTGGACTGCAAGGAGATCAAACCAGTCAATCCTAAAGGAAATCAAGCCTAAATATTCATTGGAGGGACTGATGCTGAGGCTCCAATATCCTGGCCCCCTGATGCCAAGAGCCGACTCATTGGGAAAGATCCTGATGCTGCGAAAGATTGAAGACAGGAGGAGAAGGGGATGACAGAGGATGAGATAGTTGGATGGCATCACAGACTCAATGGACATGAATCTGAGCAAACTCCGGGAGATGGTGATGGACAGAGAAGCCTGGTGTGCTGCAATTCATGGGGTCGCAAAGAGTCAGACACAACTCAGTGACTGAACAACAACTTTGCTTTCTGTTTTTATTTGTTTTCTTTTCATTGACACACTTCAAGGAGAAAATAAGAAATGACAAGAAAAGCTTATTTCAACAAACATGTACTTTTAGAACATGTGCTGGAAGCAGAACTCATTCAATGCAAAAGCGACATCCAGTCCGAGTGGCCAGACAGGACTTGGAGCGCCCTCCTTTTACAGTTAAGGAAACTGAGTCATCACTGGCCAGAAATGGGAGAGCCTGGCCCAGCCCTGGGCACCGTGTATCCATACACAGCGGCTGTTCTTGTCTGAACAAAGGGTCTTGAGGCAGAGCTGGGAAGAGCAGACAGGGCAGAAGAAGAGCAATTCTCCTTTTCGCTCCTCCAGCCTGGAAGTGGCAAAAACCACAGCGAGGAGAGCATTCAACCATACACATACCAGCAGAATGACCTGTCAAGTGCACAGAGCAGCTGACTCACCAGGGCAGGAGTTCAAGTACCGACAGTCCTCCGAAGGCCCAAGCAGTGGTGAGGGCTTGCTCGGATCTGTGAAGGCTCTGAAACAGGTCAACAATAAAAAAGATCCAGGACGCACAGCCTGGAGCGCTGAGAAGCCGCTGCTCAGAAAGGCAGGGCAGAGAGGACTTTTCATTGCTGGCCTGTGCGGTGAGATGCACATACATGGTCTAAGGATGTGGAAGAGGGTGCGATGTGGTCCTGGGACACTCAGCTCACATCCCGGGTCTGCTTTTTGTAGAGGAAAGATGGTCCTGACCTGTGTGTGTTCCTTCCGCCCCTCTGCGGGTGCTGAGACCAGGGAGGGCCTGGGACCCATGAGTGAGGCTCTTTCAAGAACCGTCAGGAAGTATCTACAGAACCCAAACAAACGCTCTTATTTCAGAACCTGGAGATGAGCCCGGATAAGTGAGCACATAACCTCCAGCGCCCACCTCTCAACCTCGCAGAGACACCAGCTCATTCATCTCCTCACTCATCCTCACCACAAACATCAGTGAAGCACCATACCACTCCAGGCAATCTGCTGGGCCCCAGGCAACTTGCACATTGCAGCTGATCTCCACACAATGGTGGAAGATCCTTCACTTGTTCATTCATTCAGCAGACATTCCTGAGCGTTGTTCTGCATAGTAAGTTCTGGAGTTGCAGCAAGGAGCAAGACCGACCTCCTCCCTGACCTCCCTGGTAGTCGAATGGTTGCAGGGCATTCAGGGAGTCAGGTGACCTCAGTTGAAAGCACTTGGAGACGTACCTTGAGCCTCAGTTTCTTCCCCTGCAAAATGGGCATTATCCTGCTTTTCCCACAGGGTTGCTGTGAGATTCAAAAGTAAAAGAGGTGAAAACCCCACTCAAGTCCTCACAGGAAGAGGGGAGGTTTTGTTCATTCCCCCTGAGCTATTTACAGACAAAGAAGGTACCAAAAATCTGTATCGAGTTACTGACTCATAAATGGGGAATTTCATAAAGAGACCACTGTGAGTGCAATGACTTACTGAGTGCAGAAGGCTGTCAGGGCAGGGCCAAAATCACTTCCATTACATTCGAAGAGCACCGTGTGGTTTACAAAGGCTTTTTTGTAATGTGTACAGCACCTCGGCAAGAGTTAGCCTTGCTCAGGTGGGATTCAGGGGGTGGGGGGTGGGGGGCGGGAACGTTGCTCACCTGGTTTGCCCACCCTGGAGGCAAGAAACTGAACTCCAGATTTGGTTAACATCTTTATACCTGAGAATACATTGAGAATAACTGAATCCAAACTATGAGATAAAGAACAATATGCAGATCTCTACCTATGTGATTCATTTTGAAGAGTCATTGGAAAAGATCCTGATGCTGGGCAAGATTGAGGGCAGGAAGAGAAGGGGATGACAGAGGATGAGATGGTTGGATGGTATCACTGACTCAATGGGCATGAGTTTGAGCAAGCTCTAGGAGATGGTGATGGACAGGGAAGCCTAGTATGCTGCAGTCCATGGAGTCACAAAGAGTTGGGCACAACTGAGGGGCTGAACAACAATATAACAATCTACATGACATACATCAATGACACACTCCAAACCCTGTCTGTGAGTTCTCCAACTTGCTCAGGCAAACAAAAGGGATGCCCATCAGCAATCTTTCTTTTGCATGTAGTATTTCTCGGTTGGTTGAGATAAGGGAAGAAAAGGGAATGGAGGAGGACTGTACAAGGGAAAAGTTCATTGACGGCATTTCCCCAAATCTTCTTGACACTTATCCCTGTTTCCCAGGTGAGCATCACTGCAGGATTCCTGCTTCCCCAGGTGAGCATCACTGCAGGACAGAGGAGGGTTGACAGCAGCCCTGCCCTCTGATTGGACCCCGTTCAAGGTCTGTACTATGTGTACCACCCTGATAAGGCATCCGTTTCTGGTCCTCCCATTGTTCCATAAGAATCTGAGTTTAACCTAACCTGTATTGGAACACACATTTTCTCGCTCTGAGACTGAATCGTCTAATTGATAAGAAATCTCCATCTCATTGTCTACAATTGGTTTGTTGGGAGATGGGGGTGCAGAAATTGAATTTTTATGATCCTCACTGTTGTTTTCCTGACAGCCATGTCGAAACTCGGGGACACCTGTTAGTCTTCCTCTAGACAGCTTACAGAGGTGTCCACTGAAGGTGTCTGTCACTGAGGATGTCTGCTCACCTCTGCGGGTTAGCAGCGGGAAGCGCAATATGGGTCACCTGATTATCAGCACCAGCAGAAAGTCCTGCCTCACCCTGGATATGTCAACAACTCTGTGTCATTTCCTGTATCCCAGAAACAAAACAAAACTAAAAGCATGTCCTTCTCTATCTGAGGGAGCCTGTGGCTTTCTTAACCATTTTCCATTCACTCATGAGTGGACCAGCCCTCTATAACCAACATCACATCTGAGCCTCAAGGCAGTCCTGGGTGGTGGCCAGAGCACATAGAGATACATTAGTTGAATTTCTTTCCTAAAGGAACAGAGTAGATGCTCTTGTCCTTCATCCCATCTAGCTCCAAACTGATGGACAGCTTCCCGTCAATCCCTCGACTTCTCTGACCCATAGTCTCTCTGTCTGTAACCCTTCTTCATCTGCACAGGCTGTTTCTGCTTTGACTTTGGCTACAGCTCCATACTGGAATCAACTCCATGCCAGATTCCACAAGAAATCCAGTCACTGCAAGAAGTTCATGACTTTTAGAGGTGGTAACTGAAAGGGTGGGGGGGGGGGGGTCTTAGAGGAAGGTCAGCTCATGCCAAGCACAGCTGCAGCCACTAAGGAGCCCATGTTCTCCCAGTTTCCATCAAGGGTCTCTCTCTCACTATTGTCCCTCCCCATGCAATCCCACAAGCCTCTCCCCACACACAACACTTCTTCAACATCTTCCCTGCATAGGAGATGGGAATCTGGTCCTTTCTTCCAGAGATCATCTCTGGTCCCAGCATCCTTCCCAGGTCTCATTTAAAGGGTTCTCCTCTAAACAAAGACTATCCCTTGCTGAAGGACGAGCTGAGGATCTAAGTCTCTCCTCCTCTACAAGAAGATTATAATATAATAACGTGTCCTGTCCCCAGCCCAGGTTCTGATTAGGACCAAATGAAGGAGAGTGGGTGCAAGTAATCTTTGTAGGATGCAAATTAACCAACTGTCAGGACTGATGGTGGTGGCGGTGGCAGTCACATGGCGTTAGAGGTGGGAGACGTGGTACCCAGACCTAGTATATACACCTCCCACATGCTCACATACATACACACACACAACTGAAATAAAGGGTTCACAAAGCAACATCTACCCTACTGTGTGCTGTCTACTCCAAGTATTTACTCTCTTCCCTTCCATTGCATTTAAAAATGCCAATTGTGGCCCCCAAAACTTCCTCCAAACCCACCAATGAGTCACCAGCCTGACTTAGGAGAATCTTGATATAGTCTCAGCTTCATTGTACAAAGATGAAGCACACAAGGCCCACTGGTTTTCTGGAACAAACACTGACTGCCCTCCCACCAGCTCACACAGTGTGCTGAACTTGGGGAACGCCAAGGCCATGTTCTCCTTGAGGACCTCACAGACCAGCAAGGGCCTGCTGAAGAGGCAGGTCTGGACAATGATGAGCACAGTTCACATGATCCCAGGACAAGGGCTAGAGTTAACACTATACATAGAGTTCTTTTCTTTAAAAAATTACTTGCCTAGTTTAGTTTTAAAAAATAGCAGAGCTTTTATTCTAACTCTATTTTTGAAAACTTCCCTTTGCAACCCCAGTTGATGAAAAACAAATCATAAATGTTCATGACTTCTGCTCTGTGTGTATAAATCTGCCAGAGTCTGAGGTCAAAGCAGAGAAGCCTAACAGGGAAGAGTAGGCCTTCAGGAGCCAAATAATACAAATCCTAGATTTTTACATCATTTTACAGCTTAAAATACACTTCCATATAACATTGCCTGTTTTATTTCAATATCCACAATAATCTCATCATTTTATTGTTCCCATTTTATAGGTAGAAAGCTGAGGCCCAGGCAGTGACTCACCCAGGATCACCTAGTCAGCAAGTAGCAGAAATAATAAATCTTTGATAATTTATAAGGGAAACAAGAAGGCGGCTCAGGTTAGGCACAGAATTGGGGAGGTCTGGGTTTCTCTTAAAATTAAAAAATGCCACAATCCCTCATAAATTCAATAAACATAGAGTCATTATAAAAATCAACTGTATAATTCAATGTATCATAAATGTTCTGCATAAATGTTGCTTTATCATTCCCTTCCTGGCATGGTTCTGTTCCAGGGCTAGATGCCAGAAAGCAGAGCCCTAAAGCCACTCCCAACTTCAATTCTCAATAAATTTAAAAAAAAAAAAGAGCCCCAAGACATAAGCCAAAAGTTCTTTGTCTCAGCCCCTGCTCCCCGTGTGGCACCGACTCACATTCTCCACTCCCAGAGTGAGTTTCCTCCTCCAAACTGTTTATTTATTTCTAAAAATTCTCACAAGGCTAATGACGAAAAACTGACATTTGTCTAAAAGATCTCAGACTGCAAGAAAATGCAAAGCCCCTGAAGGGACAGTTGTGTGAACTTGAGGGGGGAGATTTTAAACCCCACTTGCAAATCAGAGCCAGAGGTCACTGAGAGAACCAGACAGGAGACAGGTTCGAATGCAGTTGATCTTTGCAAGGCCTAGATACTTGCAGAAAAAGACAATAAATAAATAGAACATGTACTCCAATTTGCTAGGCTTAGAGAAGAATTCTCACAAACACACACACATACGCACGCATATTCACACACAAGCAGTACAAACAGAATTTGAAATGAACTTCATCAAGAATAGTTAACAAGTTTATAATGTAGTTTATAGAATTTTTCTCAAGCCCATGAACCTGTAAAGTGTTTCTCATGTAGAGTTAGGTCCAAAAGTTGTGATTAAATGCAAGATTTTATTTTTTGAATGTCAAATTTTCAGCATAGAGTGTCTGAAAAGCAGGGCAAAATTCGAAACAAAAAATATTTTATATGGCACACTAAAGAGATGCCCAAAATCCTTCAAGCTAGTCTTCAGCAGTACGTAAACCAAGAACTTCCAGATGTACAAGCAAGGTTTTGAAGAGGTAGAGAAACCAGAGATCAAATTGCCAGCATTCATTGGAACAAGGAGAAAAGAAGGGAATTCTAGAAAAACATCTACTTCTGCTTCATTGACTACACTAAAGTCTATGACTGTGGGGATAACAACAAACTGTGAAAAATCCTTAAAGAGATGGAAGTACCAGACCACTTTACCTGTCTCTTAAGAAGCCTGTATGCAGTCAAGAAGCAACAGTTAGAACTGGACATAAGAAAACAGACTGGTTCAAACTGAGAAAGGAGTATGACAAGGCAATATATTGTCATCCTGCTTATTTAACTTATATGCAAAGTGAAATGCATCACTGAATGAGGTCCAAATTGGAATCAGATTTCCAGGAGAAACATCAACAACCTCAGATATACAGATGATCCCACTCGAATGACAGAAAATGGTGAGGAAGTAAAGAGCCTCTTGATGAAAGTGAAAGAAGAGAGTGAAAAGCTGGCTTAAAATGCAACGTTCAAAAAACTAAGATCATGGCATCTGGTCCCATCACTTCATGGCAAATAGATGGGGAAACAATGGAAACAGTGGCAGACTTTATTTTGGAGGGCTCCAAAAGCACTTCAGACAGTGATTGCAGCCATGAAATTAAAAGATGCTTGTTCCTCGGAAGGAAAGCTATGACCAACCTAGACAGCATATTAAAAAGCAGAAACATTACTTTACCAACAAAGGCCCATCTAGTCAAAGCTATGATTTTTCCAGTAGTCATGTATGGATGTGAGAGTTGAACTATAAAGAAGTCTGAACTCTGAAGAATTGATGCTTTTGAACTGTGGTGTTGGAGAAGACTCTTGAGAGTTCCTTGGACAGCAAGGAGATCCAACCAGTCCATGATAAGGGAGGTCAGTCCTGGGTGTTCACTGAAAGGACTGATGTTGAAGCTGAAACTTCAATATTTTGGCCACCTGATGCAAAGAACCGATTCACTGGAAAAGACCCTGATGCTGGGAAAGAGTGAAGGTAGGAGGAGAAGGGGACAACAGAGAATGAGATGGTTGGATTGCATCACCAATGTGATGGACATGAGTTTGAGTAGGCTCCAGGAGTTGGTGATGGACAGGGAAGCCTGGCGTGCTGCAGTCCATGGGGTCGCAAAGAGTCAGACATGACTGAGCAACTGAACTGAACTGAACTGAGTCAGTGGAAGGACTGATGCTGAAGCTGAGCTCCAATACTTTGGCCACCTGATGGGAAGAGCTGACTCATTGGGAAAGACCCGACTCATTGGAAAAGACCCTGATGCTGGGAAAGACTGAGGGCACAAGGAGAAGGGGGTGGCAGAGGATGAGATGGTTAGATAGCATCAGTGACAACGGGCATAAATTTGAGCAACCTCCAGGAGATAGCAGAGGACAGAGTACCTGGAAGGCTGCAGTCCACAGGGTCCCAAAGAGTCAGACACGACTGAGAGACTAAATAACAACAACAAAAAGGAAATGATCCTGGAGGAAAGAAATAGCCATTGAAGAGTTGTAAGAAATGGTAGTGGTATGATCCTATTTGCATTTCAAAAGGTTGCTCTTACAGCAGAGGAAGAATGGATTGGACGAGAAGAAGGCCAGGTACAGCCTGGCCAGCCAGGCAGATATTGCCATATTCCAACCATCGGTGATGAGAGGACGTTAGAGGAGACAGTTTTCCAGGAGTCTAATGTTTTCACACGTCTTAGGAGTGAAGCACTGACTACTCTCTGTTCTGGACTATATATTCAAAGTGAAAGTTGCTCAGTCATGTCTGACTCTTTGCAACCCCGTAGTCTATACCGTCCATGGAATTCTCCAGGCCAGAATACTGGGGTGGGTAGCCATTCCCTTCCCCAGGGGATCTTCCCAACCCAAGGATGGAATCCAGGTCTCCTGCACTGCAGGCGGATTCTTTACCAGCTGAGCCACAAGGGACCTCTGCCTGTCCAACAGCCTTGGAAGAGACAGTGTCTCCCTCGAGAACAAAGAGGCTTACTTACGGCAAACAGGAAGGAAGAACCGATCGTCTGTCCCCTCCTCCCAGAGCACTGGGCGTGCTTGCTGCCCATCATAGAGGACATGGGTGCCCGCGCTCAGGGCTCCTCTCCTGTCTTGTACTCACCACGTGTGCAAGTGTCTTCTAGCTCTCACTGCAGTACTCCGAGGGAACTGGGGTTCAGGGAAATGGGGTTCAGGGAAATGGCAGGCACTCCTCACACTCTGGCTACTGCCAGTTCTGTGAGCAACACAGCAAGTGCCCTCCATACAAATGAGTTTCATTCCAAGAACGTGTTTGTAAGTCCAATTTGTTCATAAGTACCAGAAAGTTAGTATAGGTACCCAACTAACGCAGTCAGCTATATGGTACTAGGTATATAGTATTGGGTTTATAGTACGTTTCACACAAATAAACTTAAAAAACAAACTGAAAATAAAGGGAGCATTCTCAATCTTACAGCACAGTACCGTGAAAAGTACAACAGTACAGGACAACAGCTGGCATACAGGGGCTGGCATTGAGTGAACAGGCAAGAAGAGTTACTGCGGTGGGAGGTGGGAGATGGTAGAGCTGAAGGATTGTCAGCAACAGGAGACGGAGGGCCAGCTGCGATTTCCCTCACACTTGATGCTGATGGAATGCATGTTCGCATCTCTTAAAGTTTGCAACTTGAAGATTTGCATGTTGGGGACTTACTGTACATTGTCCTTTGTCTTCACCCCATAAGATTTATGTCTTCTACTGGCATCAGTGAAATCACTATGGGCTTAACTGCTCCCTTACAATTAAGGGAAAATATGAGGCCCTTCAGGGCTTCCCTGATAGCTCAGCTGGTAAAGAATCCACCTGCAGTGTAGGAGACCTAGGTTCGATCCCTGGGTTGGAAAGATCCCCTGGAGAAGGGAAAGGCTACCCACTCCCGTATTCTGGCTGGAGAATTCCATGGACTGTATAGTCCTTGGGGTCGCAAAGAGTCAGACACGACTGGGCAACTGTCACACACACATACATCAGGCCCTTCAGTTTTTGACACTGAGTTATGCTTGTTACAACAGAAATAGAGAGAATGAAATGTATATGAAAGAAATTTACTTGGTTTTTGGCAATGAGAGAAGAAAAATACTAAATTAGAAATAAATTTCTTCTTCCTCTTTAATACCCTCTCTTCGTTCCATGGATCTACCCAACTCTTGATCTTTTGTGGTGCTGAAAGAGGTATGGATGAGAAGAAAAGTCTAAGAGGTACAGACAATTATGGGATTGATTTATATCAGAAAGTGTTCAGAGTAGATCATGAAATAAAAGAAAGACAGAAGGGGAAATAACAGATCCTTAGGTTTGTAAAAAGAAGAGGTGATTGAAGAGTTTTTAGGAAAAAGCAGAAAGGAGTTGCTCAGGGATAGTTAATACATAGATAGACAGATACAGAGAGATGGATGGATAGATAGTGAGTGAGCTAGAGACAGAGAGAAAGAAAGAGACAAAAATGCAGAAAGCACATTTCAGGTTTGCAGTTTAATATGAATGGAACCTCTCTTTAAATTTATATAGAATTCAGTAGAGGTTAGAATTATTTTAAATGTTCATTTTTGGTTGTAAACTGCTGGATTTTTTTTTCCCTATGAATTCAAGCCAAGGTTAATGTCAAGGCAAGAACAAACACACTAAGATATATGTAGGTTACAGGTGTAAGACTTATGAAAACAGCAATTTATTAGATGTGCCAGTTTAAAAAAAAGAGAGAGAGAAATCTGTGATAGTACTCAGGTTCCTGATTTTATGGGGTGCCATTTAGCACACTAGGTAACACAGGTGAAAGAGTAGGTTTGGGTGAAAGTTACAGGGTTTGATCGTGAATGTGCTGAGTTGGGAGTGCCGTAGGTGTGCAGGTAGGGTGGCCTTGGCTGGAGTTTGTGGCAATGACAAGGCACCGGTGACAACGCAACTGGATGAGAGGCTACTGCCAAGGCTGGGCCCCAAGACAGAGAGTAGGATGGCCCCAGAGGTGGAGAGAACTGGGAGAAGGGGTCACTGCAAGAACTCCAGGACGATCAGACAATGTGGACTGAGTGCTGGTGTCCAGGAAGAAACCTTGAGATCGTCCCATTACTTCTCAGTCAAAGCAAAAAACAAATAAAAACAGCAGTGAGACATAAAAGACTTTATACAACATAATCCTGTTTCAAAACAAGGTCTGCAACCCTGCAAGCCACACAGGGAAGAGAAACATGCAACCATCACTGGGGAAGGAAGAGAGACTCACAGAAAGGTGGGAAGGTGGAGTTGCTCAGTCATGTCCAACTCTTTGTGACCCCGTGGATGGTAGCCCTCCAGGCTCCTCCATCCATGGGGTTTTCCAGGCAAGAATACTGGAGTAGGCTGCCACTTCCTTCTCCAGGGGATCTTCCTGACCCAGGGATCGAACTAGGGTCTCCCCCACTGCAGGCAGACTCTTTACCAGCTGAGGCAATAGGGAATCCCGAGACCCGCAGGCTCTGAGCCAAAAGCCAGCAAGGAACAGCCAGAGGTTCGCAAGTGAGAAGGCAAGAGGCCCGTGTCGGGCTCACTGCAAGGAACCTGGAGCTGAGAGAGAATGTTTCACCCATGAAAGGAGGCTGAGAAGGCTGCGGTGATGGCCCAGAGCCGAGCAGACGGTCACTAGGCCAGCTGGCTCTCCTGCACGTCAGTAGCGCCCTCTGTGCCCTTCTCATCTCTGCAATTCAAACTCTGTCCACCTTGGCCTCCCAGGACTCCCAGCTCTGTCATCTCGACTAAGGGACCCCCCAGACCCTTCCTGGCTCCCCCACCCCTGTGCCGCACCCTGGAAACTCTCCAGACAGGAACCTGGGAAACCACAGCTCACGTCACATGCTTGCCCACTCTCGGGGACCGCTGCCCCACACCGGCAACCGTTTCATGTACGAAGACTCTAATACTCAGATATTTCGTCCAGTTTTTTGTTCTCTCGAATGTGAGAGTAAATCAGGTTCCTGTTACTCCATCTTGGCCAGAAGCGGAAATTGTTCCTCTGGCAGTAGGTGCCACCTGCCTGGGAGCTGTAGAGCCCAAGTTCACACTTCCAGCCCTGCCTTCGCCCAACCCTCCAGCTGCCTATCATTTCCACTCTCTCTCTTTTTTTTTAATTGGAGGATAATTGCTTTACAATACTGTGTTGATTTCTGCTGTGCAACAGTGAAAATCAGTCATAACTATCAAAGTAAAAGTGCTAGTCGCTCGATCATGTCTGACTCTTTGTGACCCCATGGTCTGTAGCCCTCCAGATTCCTGTCCATGGAATTCTCCAGGCAAGAATACTAGAGTGGGTTGCCTTTCCCTTCTCCAGGGGATCTTCCCAACCCAGGGATCAAAAGTAGGTCTTCTGCATTGCAGGCGGATTCTTTACCATCTGAGTCACCAGGGAAGCCCCCAAACCAATATCCCCTCCCTTTTGGGCCTCCCTTCCACTCTCCCCATCCTGTCCCTCTGGGTCATCACAGAGCACCAGGCTGGCCCCTCTGTGTTATATAGTAGCTTCCCACGAGCTATCTATTTCACACATGGCAGCATATATATGTCAAAGCTACTTTCTCAATTGATTCCATCCTCTCCTTCCCCTGCTATGTCTACAAGTCCGTTCTCTATATCTGTTCTCCGTATCCGTTTCCACTCAGATGGCTAAGTCACTCAAACATGTAATGCCGACGAGAACCTTACAGATTTATCGCCCCAGTCACACACCTGTTCCTCCCCTCCCTAGCCCTATTCTCCTTCCCTCAGTCTGCAGCCTTCATGTCTTCTCACCTATGCAAGCAGTCCCTGGTGCTTTTCGGTCTCTCAACAATCACTCCCCTCTCACGCACAGACACACTCGCATCCAAATAATCGCAATGGCTTCCGTCCATCGTTCACCAAAACACTACTTGCCTCTGGCTCCAGCGCCTACATCCAGATCCAGACAACCAGCATCTCTTGCCTCTTGTGTTGCAATGGCCTCCACGCTGGCCTTCTCTGTCCAATCTACACCCAGCAGGCAAAATAAAGCTGTAAAATATCAGCCATGTCACACCTCTGCGTAACGTCAATGTCTTTTCATTATCCTTTGAGCAAATTTGAGGTCCTCCCATTCTGCAATCCAGGCCACCTTTCCCAGGACACACACTGCACTGGTTTCCATTCTGCTCCAGGGACATTCCAAGCCTGCTCCTGCCCCAGAGTCTTTTTTTTTTTTTTTTTTTTGGCTAAGCCAGGTCTTCATTGCTGTGTGCAAGCTTTCTCTAGCTGTAGCGAGCTGAGCTGCTCTTCACTGCGGTGCAAGGCTTCCTGTTGTAATCACATCTCTTGTTGCAGAGCACAGGCTCTCTAGGTGCATGGGTTCAGTCCTCGCAGCCTAGGGGTTTAGTTGCTCCGCTGCATGCGGAATATTTCCTGAGCAGGGGTCAAATCTGTGTCTCCTGCATTGGCAGGTGGGTTCTTATCCACACTGTACCACCAGAGAAGTCCGTGTTCCAGGATCTTCACACATGTTCTTCCCTCCCCTGAATTCATTTCCCATCCTCCACTTCCACTGCTCCACCTTCCAGTCTGTCAAACATCACCTCTTCAGGGACCCTTTCCTCATTCAGTCGAACATCTAACGTGGGTCCTGCCCTTGCCCATCTGACATCTCAGCCCAAGTTTGTTCCTCTTACAGCACTCAGCATTTGCTGTTTCTTTCTGTTTCCACTTGTTCACGTGTTGTCTTTCTCACTCACGTGGCCACATCACGAGGACAGGAGACATTGACCGCCTTGCTCTTCATTCTATAATCCCAGCACCTAGCATGGTGCTGGGCTCTCTATGTATTGAGTCAATCATTCATTCCAAACCTCAGTGAACTGGTGAATGAGCAAGAAGGTGTAACTTCATCCAGAAAGTAGTTCGCAACCATTTAAAAACCTTACGCCAAAAAAGGGAACATTCAGTTTCATGCTTGGGAATCGGTATTGTGGCTATGATGTGGACAGTGATGGGAGGGGGCGAGCCTGGCACCAGTGGGGCCAGATGAGGAGAGGGTAAACATTGAAGGAGGAGAACATTTAAGGAGGAGCTCACTCTCATGGCCCTGCAAGTTTGGAGTCAACTCCCAAGAATGAGTGCCTCCTTAAATGGATGTCTCCTAGGTGCCTCCCCAGCCTCCCCCTGGTTCCAGGCCTGGGCAGCAGGGAGACTTTTTGGGAGATTATTGCAACAGTTGACAGCAACCTTGGTAATAGAGTGGATCAATCTGAAAGATACCGAGGAGACCTAGACACATCAGTGCCCACTCTCCAGCCCACTCTGCACAGATCTCCTCATTTGACCTGTCCAAAGGCACATTGAGGTTCCTTCTCATTTCTTTAACCTGTTTATAACATTTTTCAAGCCTCCAGAAGTAGTATCTTAGCCACCTGTCACCTTATGATCCACAAGTGGCTTTAGGAAAAGGGAGTTCCTAAAGGACATACTTTGGCCACCTGATGCGAAGAGCTGACTCATTGGAAAAGACCCTAATGCTGGGAAAGATTGAGGGAAGGAGGAGAAGGGGACAACAGAGGATGAGACGGTTGGATGGTATCACCGACTCAATGGACATGAGTTTGAGTAAACCCTGGGAGTTGGTGACAGACAGGGAGGTCTGGCGTGCTGCAGTCCATGGGGTCCCAAAGACAGACGCGACTGAACTGAACTTAAAGGACATTAGGAAAGGTTTGAGGTTCACAGATTCAGAATTTGAGGGCATTTTAAATAGAAGAGAAAGGAAGCCATTACTTTAGCCTAGCTCTTCTTTGTTTTTAATTAATTAATTTGGCTGGGCTGCATCTTAGTGGTAGCACATGGGATTTTTGATCTTCATTGTAGCATGCAGGATCTTTAGTTGTTGTATTTGAACTCTTAGTTAGGACATGCAAGCTCCTGTGCTCCACAACAGGAGAGGCCATTGCAGTGGAGGCCCGGGTGCCCCCGGGAGGGCATAGCCGCTGCTCACCAAAACTAGAAGAAGGCCCACGCCGCAGCAAAGGCCCAGCAGAGCCAAAAACAAATAAACAAAATTGGTTTTTGATAGCTGCCTGTGTTGGATTAGAAGGCTTCAATTTTTTTAACGAGATGTGTGATCTTGGGTAAGTTACTTAATCTTATGAAGTCTGTTTCCTCGCCTGTAAAATAAGACTAATAGTATCTGCCCCACCTAGTGATGGTGGAGATTCAACTAAATAACCTCAGTAAACATCTCAGTAAACATTTATTTTCTGTCTCTTGTGATAAAGTTTTCAAAGCTCTTTCAGGTCCATCAGCAGGTCTGATCCTCTTATTGGTGCTGTTCAGTCACTAAGTTGTGTCCAACTCTTTGTGACCTCACAGACAGCAGCACGCCAGGCTTCCCTGTCCTCCACTATCGGAGTTTGCTCAGATTCATGTCTGTTGAGTGGGTGATGCCAGCCAACCATCTCATCCTCTACCTCTCCCTTCTGTTTTTGCCCTAAATTTTCCCCAGCATCAGAGTCTTTTCCAGTAGTCATTCAGGTGGCCCTTGAAGCTTCAACATCAGTCCTTCCAATGAATATTCAGGGTTGGTTTCCTTCAGGATGGACTGGTTGGATCTCCTTGCAGTCCAAGGGACTCTCAAGAGTCTTCTCCAACACCACAGTTCAAAAGCATCAATTCTTCGGCCCTCAGCCTTTTTTATGGTGCAGCTCTCACATCCATACCTGACCACTAGAAAAGCCATGACAAGCCTATAAGGCCAATAAGAGGGATGATTATTACTCACACTTTACAGATACAGAAATGGACATTGGAGATTGAAATAGAGCTGCCTGCTGCTGTGTGGTTGGGGCCAGGTGGAGAGGGGGCAGGATGGAGTAGAACCTGTGCCGTGGGGCTTCAGACTCTACCCCCGGGGCTCTCTTGCCTTCTTGTCCTCTTCTCTTTCCCCCTCTTTCTGGGGTCTCATTTTTTAAAAATTCACTTGTGGTGGGTGACTACATAGGCATCTATCAAAGTGAATGATGGAAAAATAAGAACGTAAACTTCTGAAATGTGGGCCAGGCCAGAGGACATAACACCTGTGTTAGCAGAAACCGGTGGAAAGACTCTGGTCGTATTTCTGGAACGTTTTTCACACATGTGAATGAAAAACTCTCAGGCTACACAAGGAAGACAGACATGCCCAAGGACTTCAGGGGTTCCCCGGGTGAGATCGTAGCCTCCCAGAAAGGAGGCCCAGCAGACAGGGAAGCGTACCGTTGTGGTTTCTGTTAAGGCCTGCATGCATTGCTGCGTTTGATAAACATTCAGCTATTGGTCATGTAAAAAGATGAGCTGTGCTCAAAGGCAGCTGGAAACAGATGCAACGCACGTGCTTTTGCCCCTCTGTCTGAGTCTGAGGGGAGGCTGGTTTTGGGTCCTGAAAGTGAAAGTCAGAGTAAGCGCTGTCGTCTAATAAAGGGAGGAGTTCAGGAGCAAACCCAGACTCTCTAGCAAGCCCAGGGCAAGCTTGGTTGCCACATCCCGCCAGCCCTAGCCAGCTGCTTAGGGAGGAGGGTCTCTGGGTCAGAGCCGAGAGGGAAGTAGGGCTCTTATCCTCCAGTCAGGGTTTAGTGGATGCAGAGAGAGAAGTAGATGGGCGGTTGCCCTCCCAGCCACCTGCAAGTCCTGAGGAACAAACTCCATCTCCCTTCCCAGAGCTCTGGAACCTTCCAGAAATCCATCTCTAGAACCTTGGCTTCCAGCCCTCCTGCCCTGAGAGCTCCCACCCACCCTCATCATTTCCTTCTGCCTCACAGTGACTTCACAACAGCTCACTGGCATCTCTCTGATTGTTTTAGGTGTGACGGAATATAGGGAAATGTTTGCCCCTCGATTTCATGAGATCTGGGAAAGACTAAGGGGCGAGTGAGGCTGATCCTCAAAGGAAGGGAATTTGACCTTTGTGTGGGGGCTGGGGGAACAGGCACAGTGGGGAGCAAACACACCCAGGGTGGGGGATTTGGAAGACAGCTGAGTGCTGGGAAATAGAACTCTTGTCCTTCACTCCCGAATATTTATTGATGGCACTAAACTCACCACACTTACCATAGTCATAGATTTGGGAGGTAAATAAAATGGCCAAGGGGCCATGGTCTGCTTCCCAAGCAGCCCAGAGCCAGTTCAAGATGGTGCACCAGTTTGCAGTATCACAAAGAGAGGAGGCCGGGAGGAAAGGAAAGTGAGAATTTGTGGAAATTGCAAGGACTTTGGATTCTTACCACCAAAACCCTGAGGGTTCAAAGTAAGTCTACCTGAAACCTGAAGGGAAAGCTGAGTGGCCCTAGCATTTCTGCCAGTTCAGTTTCCTCCCCTAAGTTTAAGTGCGTGGTGCCACCTCCACCCCAGTGCCTTTGCACACAGTCGGAGCTTAACCACTGCATTAAGTCATTTTCACAATCCCCTCTATACCCAGCCCAGCCAGGGCCCGTGCTCAGTCATTCAGTCGTGTCCGACTCTTTCCAACCCCCACAGACTGTAGTCCATCAGTCTCCTCTGTCCATGGAATTGTCCCAGGCAAGAACACTGGAGTGGGTTGCCATTTCCTCCTCCAGGGGATTTTATACCCAGCACAGCACACTAAAAGCTAGATCATGAACTGAAGGAGAGTGTGACAGCAACCAGATCCTGAACTAGGAGTCTGGAGGGCTTGTGTCTTCATCACTACTTGGCGGTTTGCCACATTCACCAAGATGAATGCCTAGCTCCTCTGGGCTTCAGATTCCACGTAAGTAAAATGAGCATGAAAGTCTAACCGAAGGGCGCTGACATTAGCTACTCAGTGAGTGAGGTGGTGATGAAAACAATGTACATAGAAGAGACTCATAAATGATCATTGTTACAGAAAAGCCTTTTCAAACCTTCTTATAGTATTACTGACACTTTGGGACTGTAACTAGGAAAGAAATGAGTTTGGGGACCGGCCATGCATGTCTGAGCAAGCACCGCCACTTGGACACGAAAAACTATCCTCCGAGGTCCCTGCTGGGAACATTCCCTGCCCACCACCCTTCCAACCTCTACCTGTCTTGCCGGCCACCATGTCTGTCCTGGTCTCTGAGGCTCTTGTATCATCTCCGCATCTCTACGCCTCTGTCTTTCTCTCTGACTCTTCCATCCATACTACTGGTTACAGTATCTCTCTCTGTATCTCTCTGCTTCTATTCTCGCTTCTTGCCCATCATCTCCCGTCCCTCCTTTGGGTCTTTCTCTCTCTTCCTCTCTCCCTCACCTGGTACTTCCTCCTCCTGTTGTCCTCTTGTCTCTTGGTATCTGTCTCTCCCTGTCTTTCTTGTCTCCCCATCTTTTGTGTCTCATCCTCTCCTATCTCTCCTTTGCTTCTCTCTGTACCTTTGCCTTGTCTCTGGAGTCTCCCATTCCCCTGACTCTGTTTCTGTCTGTTTGACCATCTCTCTGTGGGGGTCCGTCTCTCCCCTGTCCCGTGTTTTATTCCCAGCAGTCTCTCCCTCGGCATCCCACACTCATCGTGACCGTTTCTCATCAGAGTCCCTAGGTCTGTATCAACCCCCCTCGCTTCCTATAGGCAGCAGATGGTACATGTATGCAGCCACGCAGCAGAGCCCCATTCCAGACCCAGGGGGAGGGGAGGAGTGAGCCTGGTCTCAGTCTGTCCTGGGGGAGACACCCTGGGCTCCCCTGCCCCATGGGAAATCTGTTCAGGGTACATCCCCAAAACAAGGCCCCCCTGAGGCCCCACAAAACATGGAGACAACATTCCTCTATCCTCAGCCTCAAGGCTGTTGTTCTTTTATATTTTGCTGATTGTCCAAATTACAGGTGCTCTTATTAGAAGGTTTAGACAGTATGAGAAACAGTAAAGACGCAGAAAGAAAAGTCACTCGTTACCCGACCACCCAGAGGCAGCCACGGTTGTCATTTTGGTGTATTTTTGTCCAAGATTTTTCCCACACATTTTTTTTCTCTCTCTGTTTCTCTCTCTCACCCCTGCCCCCTCCCTCCTCTCTCTCTCTCCTACATGAGGATATAAGAAGGCACCTATCTGAAAGAGGGCTCTCACCAGGACCCAAGCATGCCAGCACTCTGATCTTAGACTTCCAGCCTCCACAACTGTGAGGAATAAGTATTTGCCATTTAAGCCTCCAGTCCATGGTACTCAGTTACAGCAGCTGAAACTAAGAAGCCAAGTAACTAATTCCCAGATAATATTATCTTGTGATTGCTAAACCAACCCTCATGAGATAGACTTTAAAAGCTTCCCGTAGAGGAAGTGCACCTCAAGTAATATTACAAGTGCAGGCAAACAGCAGGAAAATGAGAGTCTGATCTCATTTCTTTCTGTCAGTATAAACTCTCGCTGAGCCACATCATAGAGTTAAAAATCAATCACAGTTCAAGGAGGTCAGACAGGGAGTGAATCAAACATTTCTGAAGATGTCAAGAGGACTGTTGAATTGTGTCCCTCCAAAATCATACACTGAGGTCTTAATCCCAGCACCTCAGACTGTGACCGTATTTGGTCATTTCAGAGGTGATTGAGTTACAATGAAGTCATCAGGGTGGGCCCTAAACAAGGGACCGATGTCCTTATAGAAAGGGGAACCCTGGACACAGAAACACACACTATGGGAAGACCATGTGTGCCCACCACACCAACACCTTCATCTTGGACTTACACCTCCAGAACTGTAAGAAAGCAAATTTCTGGTTGTTTAAGAATCCTAGTCTGTGGTATTTTTTTTTTTTCATCTTCACCCTAGCATACACTTCTTTTTCTTTCTTTTTTTTTATAAAGCCATTCTTAATTTCATTGTATTTAGCTATGTTTTTTAGCTGTGTGCACAGAATACGGGATCTTAGTTCCCAGACAAGGGATCAAACAGGAGTCACCTGAACTGAAAGTATAGAGTCTTAGCCCCTGGACTGCCAAGGAAGCCTCAAATCTGTGGTATTAGCAAACTAATACCTACAGTTTATCAGTTTAAATATATATTTATTATCATATGTTAAATTATATATATATATAAGTGTAAGCTCAAATAATTTTCCTAATAGAGCTATCCAATCAGAACATTTTTCTTGGCTATATTTCACTTCCTATGTGTTCTCTGTAGGTTTCTCAAAATAAACTCTTATCATTGGAGTAGCCTAGATGGGTCTCTGTCCCCCAAAACTATTAATACCTGGTTAAGACCCTGATGCTGGGAAAGATTGAGAGCAGGAGGAGAAAGGGAGATGGAAGATGAGATGGTTGGATGGCATCACTGACTCGATGGACATGAGTTTGAGCAGGCTCTGGGAGGGCAGCCTGACATGCTGCAGTCCATGGTGTCGCAAAGAGCCGGACACGACTGAGCACCTGAACAACAGACTCTCATCCATCCCAGGTCCTTTATCCCAGAGAGACACAGTGTTCAAGTCCGGGACTTAAAGTGGACCTCACCATTCACCGAAGGGTGGCTCAGATTAGTGTTTTTTCTTTAAGAACAAGCACATCTCACCCAACTCATAAACAAAGAATACCACTTCAGCTGGTCTATTTGACAGGAACTGGTCAACGTGTGGGAATGATCAATCTAACTCTCAGTTTACAATTAAACAGAGGATATGTTTAACAAGTTGGCCAGTTTTCATTTCCCTTTTGTGCTCTATAATGTATGGTTCTCATCATATTTTGTAAAACTTAAAACTTTTAAAGCCCTGTAACATCAACCTAGTCTAGGGTGAAACTATTAATAAATTTCAGATAATGATCCTTCCAAATGAATTAGTGAAAATGAGGGAAAGAATTTTGAACAGATATGATAAGTTGCTGTTTTCATTACCATAGCTACTATGAGTTAAGTCCTTCCTGTCTGCCGGGGACTGTGTTAAATATTTTATAATAACATTTCAAATAATCCTGATTCTAACCCTATAAAGCAAGGAGTGATGTCATCAGGTGATGTCATTCAGGTGAGGAAACTGAGGCCCAAAGTCACATGACTGCTACATGGAAGAGGCATAGTTCTAACAGGACTTTGCACTTTTGGGAAATCCCTGGTGGTCCAGTGGTTAGGACTCAGTATTTTCACTGCTGAGGAGGCAGGTTCAATCCCTGGTTGGGGAACTAACATCCCACAAGCTGCTTGGTGCAGACAAAGTAAAAATAAAATAAAAATAAATACGCAAATAAAGCTGTGCTCCTTTGACTGCTTTTACAATACAACCAAAGCATGCATGCAGACAAGTTTCACACACTTCATACAGACCTCAGGGTCAAGTTCAGTGGTTCTCAAACTTGTTCAGGCACTATTGGAATACCTAAAAGATATCAGGAAGTGGTTAGAGGGTTGATTGAATTTTTGGAATAAGAGCAGTTTTAGGAGCAGAAAAATATATGTGTTTATGACAGTAAGTCTCACTCAGAACAGGGACCCATTGAGATGACAGCTGTCACTGAGCCTGAGAGACAGGAATTTCATCCTTAATTAATTCATCTTTCCTGCCTTCTCATTGGTTTTGCTAGTTGTAAGGATTTGCAAGCAGTTATCCAGGGAAGCAAGAGAGCTTTAGGAACTGTTATGCTTCCCAGGTGATGCTAGTGCTAAAGAATTCATCTGCCAATGCAAGAGATGTAAAACGCACAGGATCTTCCCCGGGGTAGGGAAGATCCCCTGGAGGAGGGCATGGCAACCCACTCCATTATTCTTGATTGGAGAATTCCATGGACAGAGAAGCCCCACTGCACTATGACAGAGCAGTACCTTTTTTAACTTAAAGAGTTAATAAATAGTAACTATTATCCTCATCATCATGAAATTGCTTTCCCAACTGAACTGGAAACGCTGCCTTTATTCGGTTTCCATCAAACATCCGTTTCCTACAGGAACATACCTGATACCACTGATCCAGCCTAACGTGGCTAAGCTAGCACCAAGGCTTGCATTGACTTGGCACTGATGATCTCAAGGCTGTGAGACTAAAGAAAGGGATGCAGTGGGGAGGGATCTGAAACTTTTCCTCCAACAATCCTATATCCTGGTGTGCTGAAACAGCACAATCACAGATATAAATTGTTTTATCTAAAAAAGTAAAAAAAAAAAAAAAAAAGTCAAGCTACCATGACTTCAAACATCAAAAAAAAATTAAATCATAACTTCCTTTTCCACTACATCCCATATTCAGTAAAGTCGGGGTTTGGGTCTATGGAGATGGGAGAGAGGATAATCATAAGAATAATGGTGAAAGCCCAGGCAGTGTGCAAAATGCATAATCGCAATGACTTCATTTAGAATTCAGAGTGTACGTTTCAAGATATAGAAACCGTATTGCTGTTTTCTCAAAAATAAATGTTCAAACAATGGGACGGGACGTTCCAGCCTGTTCAACCCAGGGCTCTTGTTTCTGAGTTTTCCTTCTGACCTGCAGGCTTTGCCTTCTAGAGTCCCTCACCCCACCCCCACCCCTTTTGACACCCTCCCCCACCCCATCCCTGCAAACAAGCAGGGGAGGGAGAGGAGAAGCCCACAGCACATGTGAGGCGGAGAACAGAGTTCACTCTGAGAAAAATCATTAATCATCTGGAGGTCACCAGCTCTGCACACGTTTCCTTCTCAAGCCTGTCCTGTGGGCAATCTGTCTCCTAACAGGTTTTGTAATGCTGAGTTGTAAAGCGTTCCTGATGAATTATTGTTGGCACTCAGTCCAAAGGCTTGAAGGCTCGAGTCCACGAGAAGAAAAAACAGACTTTCTCTCTCTTGTGCCTCATGTCCTCGGGGCCAACCCAGGACTTGCACTGCGTGTGCTGGTGGAGAGTCTGGGGTCCCCACATCCCTTTAGCTTCTCCTCCAAGAAGGGCCTGAGATGGACTGGGGAGGCAGGGGTGTGAGGGAGCAGGTGGCAACCCACACCAGCATTCTTGTCTGGGAAATCCGGTGGACAGGGGAGCCTGGCAGGCTACAGTCCACAGCATCACCAAAGAATAATCAGACATGACTTAGCAACTACAACAAAAAAAAACAAATTCTAGGCCTCACCCCTGGTGTAGCCCTACCCTGGGTAAGGGCAGGATCTGTGGTCCCCCTTGACAGATAAGGAAACTGAAGCCATGGCTATGATGTGAACGTGTCCAAGGTAACCCAGCTACCTTGCAGCAGAGCCAGGATTAGAACTTGGGTATCCAAAGTGCAGGATGGGGGGTGCAAAAGAGTAGGACACGACTTAGCCACCAAACAACAAACAAATCCAAACTGTCGCCTCTTTCCTTTCCTCCACTCTGCTTGCGCTGGCTGTGTCCCTGTGGGACATCATCCCACAACACCTCTGCCTTATCTAATACCTCTGGTCCAGCCCTCCGTCTACCTGATGTTCTCTGCCCCCAGGGACCCTGCCCACCTCCTTCCGGTCATCAAGGGCCAATGGAAGGTCACCTGCTCAGAGATGCTGCCACGACCATCCTGTCTAAAACAGCCCCTGTCACTCTTGATTGTAACACCCTACAGTACCTCTTCATAGCATTCATCACCTGGAACATCATCTTTTTTTTTTTGTTCTCTGTGCATCTGTTTCGCTTCCAGCTCCAGCTCATCCAGAGTGTAAGCAGTCTCCATGGTGGTCTGCTTCTCCACCATGTGCCCAACACTTAGAACAGTACCTGGCCCCTGGTGGGTGCTCCATAAACATTTAGCTACATGGTTAATCAATAAATGCAGATCATTATCAATGCCTTACCTTCATATAAAGCCTTTGCAAATATAAATGTGTGTATGGATGTTTATGGGCTTCCCTGGTGGCTCAGCTATGTAAAGAACACACCTGCCAATGCAGGCTTGGAACCCTAGCATCTGAGGAGGTATCCCAGGGAACCACTTGGGAAACACTGTGTTAGTGTTGGCTCTAAGGTTACTTCAAAGCAGGTACTGAATCCCAGCATGGGTGAGAAGCAGCAAGTCCTGGTTCAGAGAAGGAAGTGGAAGGAATGAAATCTGCCAGCCTCTGCACTGTGCCAGGCGTGTCCTGCACTTCCTGCACATCACCTCACTTGATCTCCAAATCTCTAGGAAGGAGGCAATCTTCTTACTTCCACTTTGCAGCTTGGAAACTAAATAAAACCAAGGAAATTCAGAAAGATGGTGTATATGGCAGAGGATGGTTGCTCAATCAAATGACCTCAGATTTCATTCACAAAACTTATAAGGCTGTAAAAGCTTAGTTGTTATTTATTTTATTTGCCATCAGCTATGGAGAATTATTGCCTCACTTTCACCTTCTAAATGTTCAGTAAGGGCACCTATCAGCTGAACCTAAATGGCAGAACTTTACCTGCAAGGGAGTCTGGAAAATGTAGTTTCCTTAGCTTTAGGTGCTCTGCAGGACAGTACACAGGGGAGTGGCAATCATGCAGAGTGCCAAGGACCACATTCATTGTTCATCCTATGGTGAACTTGGTTATCAGGGTCTCTTCCTGGACTCTGGGGGTCTGAGATGTGATCTGGGAACTAGGGAGGGGAGATGGAATTACTGCAGCAATAGACTGGGGGTAGAAGTGGGGAGACCTTCAGGGTCCAAGATAAAGACACAGCTCCTAGGGAGCTGCCTGGTATCCTAGTGTATAGGATTTCAGGTTTTCATTGCTGTGTTTTGGGTTCAATCCCTGGATGGGGAACTGAGATCCTGCAAGTTGTGTTGCTGTTGTTGTTCAGTCACTGAGTCATGTCCAACTCTTTGTGACTCCAAGGACTGCAGCATGCCAGGCTTCCCTGTCCTTTCCCATCTCCCAGAGCTTGCTCAAATTCATGTCCATTGAGTTGGTGATGCCATCCAACCATCTTATCCTCTGTCATCCCCTTCTCCTCCTGCCCTCAATCTTTCTCTGCTCCTGCCTTCAGCATCAGGGTCTTTTCTAATGAGTCAACACTTCGCTTCAGGTGGCCAATGTATTGGAGCTTCAACTTCAGCCTCAGTCCTTCCAATGAATATTCAGGGTTGGTTTCCTTTAGGAGTGACTTGTTTGATCTCCTTGCAGATCAAGGGACTCTCAAATGTCTTCTCCAACAGCACAGTTTGAAGGCATCAATTCTATGGTCCAACACTCACATCCATACATGACTACTGGAAAAATCATAGCTTGGACTATACGGGCCTTTGTTGGCAAAGTGATGTCTCTGCTTTTTAATACACCATCTAGGTTTGTCATAGATTTTCTTCCAAGGAGCAAGCATCTTTTAATTTCATGGCTGCAGTCACCATCCACAGTGATTTTGGAGTCCAAGTATATGAAATCTTATACTGTTCCCACATTTTCCCCACCTATTTCCCATGAAGTGATGGGACCAGATGCCATGATCTTAGCTTTCTGAATGTTGAGCTTTTAGCCAACTTTTTCACTCTCCTCTTTCACTTTCATCAAGAGGCTCTTTAGTTCCTCTTCACTTTCTGCCATAAGGGTGGTGTCATCTACATATCTAAGGTTATTGATATTTCTCCTGGCAATCTTGATTCCAGCATGGGCTTCATCCAGCCTGCCTGGCATTTCGCATGATGTACTCTGCATATAAGTTAGATAAGCAGGGTTATAGTTGAGTAAAGTGAAAAATTTATAAAAAGTAATTTTATTGCCAGGCACATAAGAAATCGAGGGAATGAGCTGAAAGCTCTGTTTTTGTCGTCTGTCTTGTTGACCCTTTGCTACCCCATGGACTGCAGCATGCCGGGCTTCCCTGTCCTTCACTGTCTCCCAGGGTTTGCTCAAATTCATGTCCATTAAGTCATAGATGCCACCCAACCATATCATCCTCTGCCACCGCCTGCTCCCCCTGCCTTCAATCTGTCCCAGCATCAGGGCATTTTCCTGTGAACAGGTGGCTGTTCACATCAGATGACCAAAATACTGGAGCTTCAGCTTCAGTTTCAGATGGGAAGCTGAGGCCAAGGGAGCTGAAGAGCCCACGTACCGTCCTGCAAGAAGCAGAAACACAGGGTTTGGAACTGGGAATCTGATGCCTCATCTGTTTTCCCTCCACTCCCACCACAAGACTCCCAGGCTGAGTGGCCCAGACAGACGTGGCTCTGATCCAAGGGTCAGATCATTGTTGGTGCTGTTTGTTTGCACAACGAAGAACATTGTTTAAGACCTGAAGCTGGAAAAAAAAAAAAAAAGACCTGAAGCTGGGAGACGTCCCCTGGCGAGCCTCTCAGAGCTGGAGCCCAGAGGAGAGCGTTTAGAGAGCTCATGGTCTGGGACCCAGGGAGCCCCGGAGAAGACTCGGTGGCTCTTCCAGGGGCCAGCGAGCTCTGCTGTTCCGCATCACCTCCCTTCGCGGTATTGTAAACACCAGTTCACTGTATGTTTTTAAAACGTGAGAAGAAGCAGGATCCTGCCTGTGTGTTTTGACATAAACTGTAAGGAAGGAGAATGGGACCAGCGGATCTCGCCTGTGCAGAAGGCAATTGTCTCCCGTACCTGATGGTTAATCTCAGGCCTCCGGGCTCGGCTGTCTGGATGGTCCCTCCACACCCACCCTGGCGCGCAGAGCAGAAACCTGGGACCTACACTCCTCTTTGCCCTTCATGGGCTCTGGGTTTTTGTCCTTGGTTTCCTCACCTGAAAAATGAGACGCATGGCCTAGATCACGGTTTTCAAGCTATCAAAGACACTAGCTTTGGATGCATTTTACAAAATGGGTGTCCTGGTAAGATCTAGGTTGACGTTTCTGCTACTAAAAGGAAACTGGATTAGATGCTTCTAATACCTCCTTCAGCTCTGAGATACGGCAGTTCTCGATTTTGCTTCTCTTTAAAGTGCTGGAGGAAGTTTCACTTCCACCCAAGAGAGATCAAGAAAGGCCCCTTCTGTCCCATCCCCGGACAATTAGCTGAGGATCTCAGGGTCTTGGGAGCTCAAGTGTGTGGTCACCTCCTAACTCATCCCCTCTCACCTCCACAGAGGGAGTGGCTCCTTACTCTGGCCCATGTCAGCGCCTCTGTCCTGCGCCAACCACGCTATCACACAAAGTGAAGTCACTCACTTGTGTCCATCCAACCACTTCTGCCTCCTCCCTTCCATCCCTTCTCAGCCACCTGAAGCCCATGAAGTGAAAGTCACTCAGTCGTGTCCAACTCTTTGCAACCCCATGGACTATATAGTTCATGGAATTCTCCAGGCCAGAATACTAGAGTGGGTAGCCTTTCCCTTCTCCAGGGGATCTTCCCAACCCAGGGATCGAACCCAGGTCTCCTGCATTATGGGCGGATTCTTTACCAGCTGAGCCACAAGGGAGGGCGCCTGAGGCCCACAGAGGTGTCTTATTCTGGCCTGAAATCCCAGCACCTGGCACAAAACCTTGTATATTGTAGATGCTCAATAAATGGATGCTGATAAAATACAGTTGCCCTATGAACCTACAATCCCATTCCTAGGCAAATATCCAGACAGAACTAGTGAGGGAGGAATGGACTGGGAGTTTGGAATTAGTAGATACAAACTCTTATGTATAGTTCAGTCACTCAGTCATGTCCGACTCTTTGTGACCCCATGGACTGCAGCATGCCAGGCTTCCTTGTCCATCACCAGCTCCCAGATTTGCTCAAACTCATGTCCATAGAGTGAATGATGCCATCCAACCATCTCATCCTCTGTGGTCCCCTTATAGAATAGGTAAAGAACAAGGTCTTACTGTATATCACAGAGGACTACATTTACTATCCCATGATTATGAGAAAGAATATACAAGGACTTCCCTGGTGGTCCAGTGGCTAAGATGTCACACTCCCCATGCAGGGGGGTCTCAACTAAACATCTTGCCACAACTAAGACCTAGCACAGCAAAATAAATAAATATTTTTAAAAAGAATACATATATATATATAATACATATATGTACATATAAAACTGAGTCACTTTCCATTGTAAAGTGGAACAACATTGTAAATCAGCTATGCTTCAATAAAATTTTTTTTAAAAATGCATGTTGAATTGCAGTCTGAACAACTGGACTTCCTTTCAAATTTGGCAGTCTACATCCAAACTTTCAATGCATGCAGTTTCAAGAAACACATTCTCGCCTGGTGTAGAAAACAGGAATCGGGAGGGAGGAGGGAGGGGGGTTCTGGAGAGGGAACATATGTATACCCATGGCAGATTCATGTCAATGTATGGCAAAACCAACACAATAAAGTAAAAAAAGTTAAAAAGAAAAAAAGAAAACGGTATCTATTCACTCAGCACATGCTGAGCATCAACTCTAAGCCAAGCACGACTCCAGGGCCTGGAGACACAATGGAGACTAAAACCTGCTCCATCTCTGGTGGAGAGGTGCCGGAATCACGTGGTAGAACGGAGTCTGGCGCGAGGGCTGGGAGGGCCTCCATTCCCAGAGAATGAATCTTTCTGCTGTCACGGTCACGTGTGAAAGCTGAGGCTTAATGTGTGAAGTGAGAAAAGGAAGTCATCAGGGCTGGCTTCCTTCTTGAGAAAGGAAATCAGACTTGCCGAACAGAGCACAAAATGCCAAACAGCATGGTGGACGAGAGCTTCGCAGAGAGACACAAAGCAAGAGGGAAAGGCCACGTGCCTCCCTCCCCACGTTTCCTGACCTGAAGACTGCAGTGTCTGAAAAAAGTCCAGGATTTGCAGTCCTGAGTTTGCACCTAGTCACTGTTCCTTGCTCTTGCTAAGTGATGAGAGGCAGATTGTCCTAACTTTTCTGATGCTGTCTTGGGAGAAAGACCATGACTTTGAATGGTGATGTATTGAGTTTCGGGTGACTTTGGGATTTCCAGTGGAGGGTCCAGAAGGCATCCAGACACTGGGTCTGGAGTTCTGGAGAGCAGTCTGTGCTAGCGAGAGGTCTTGGGGGTTAAATTGTATGTGTGTGTTCTTTGAAGTCCCTGATCTATTTGATAACACCCAGGGAGAAGGCACAAGAGAATGGAGGGGTGGTGAGGAAGGAACCCCAGAGAATGCTCTGATCAGAGGACCCAGAAGCTGAGCCCTCTGGAAAGTAGGTTTTCTCCTTCAAGCTCTTCTAGAACTTACTCAGGTAGTTGTTTTAGCTCCCAACAAACTGCCTACACAATCTCTGCTGTTTCCTATCCAATATTGTGATCTCTGCATTCAAATGGGTATATCTTTCCTTTTCTCCTTTGCTTTTCACTTCCCTTCTTTTCACAGCTATTTGTAAGGCCTCCTCAGACAGCCGTTTTGCTTTTTTGCATTTCTTTTTCTTGGGGATGGTCTTGATTCCTGTCTCCTGTACAGTGTCATAAACCTCCATCCATAGTTCATCAGACACTCTGTCTATCAGATCTAGTCCCTTAAATCTGTTTCTCACTTCCACTGTATAGTCATAAGGGATTTGATTTAGGTCATACCTGAATGGTCTGGTGGTTTTCTCCACTTTATTCAATTTCAGTCTGAATTTGGCAATAAGGAGTTCATGGTCTGAGCCACAGTCAGCTCCTGGTCTTGTTTTTGCTGACTGTATAGAGCTTCTCCATCTTTGGCTGAAAAGAATATAATCAATCTGATTTCATGTGTATGGTGAATGTATGGTGAGTCATTCAGTCGTAGCTGACTCTGCAACCCCCTGGACTATATCCCATCAGCCTTCTCTGTCCATGGAATTTTTCAGGCAAGAATACTGAAGTGGGTTGTCATTTCCTCCTCCAGGGGATCTTCCCAATGCAGGATTTGAATCCTCTTCTCCTGTGTTTCCTGCTTTGACAGGTGGATTCCTTACCACTGAGTCACCTGGGAAGTCCTATCTTATTTGATCAAGTTTTAAATTGTGAGGTCCTCCAGTGAGTGCTTTAGAAGAGAAAGGGAAGATCATGTGGGCTTCCTCAATGGGAAAGATTTTAATTTTTATTGGAGTATAGTTGATTTACAACGTTGTGTTAGTTTCAGGTGTACAGCAAAGTGATTCAGTTATACATATACCTATATCCATTCTTTTTAAGATTCTTTTCTCTTGTAGATAACCAATAGGAAAGATTTTTACTTTCTTGAAAAGTGCCCTTAATTTTCTTAGTATTCTACAGGTTGCTTTGTAATATTCAGATAAGGAGAGATAGGGAGCTGGAGAAGGGGAAATAAGCCCCAGTGATGTGAAACCCATTAGGTTTCTTCTCTTGATCAGGGTTAGTTCATTTAATCCCAGCGTTAATGCTATTAGGTCGGTGTGGGTTTTCCCTGGACCAATCCTAGAATCGCTCTTCTCGCTCTTCACCAGTAAGAGCATCCACCGAGATGCCTCCCTAGCACAGGAATGAACTCTCAGGGGTCCTGCCCTCTGACCTCCAAGAGCCCAGGGGCAAGGTGGACTTTGGCTAGTCACACAGAATAGCCAAGGGACCGTGCACCAATTCACCATTAATGTCCTCCCAGAAGAAAACATAAGCACCATTGATTACCTTCTAATAACCGTTTTATTACACATTTTATATTTATGAAAGGGCACTGCGAGACGACTGTTATTATTGCTCTAATGCAAAGCAGATGGGCCTGACAGAGGTAAATGGGACTTTCTGGGTGTGGCCCTCAAAGTTTGTGTTTTCCGGGAAGGTTTTGAGCTGGGGCCAAACCAGACCCAGAAGTTCCCATCATCCACCCTTGTCTCGACACATGACTTTCATTAACAAAATTGCATTGCTCTTTTCTGCAGAAAGTGGTACCATTACTCTAATAAAAACATGTCCATTATGGATCAATTGCCACCTACGTGGTGGTGAGGAGGACTCAGAAGTAAGAGGGTAGGAATGGGTGAGAACAAAGGAAGGCTGGTCTTACAGAAGGAGGCCCAAGTCACTGGGCCTCCTTCCCAGGCCTGGGGCTGGAAGGGAATCAAACTTTTATCTCCAGCACCATCACCCTGGGCTCATACCCTGCAGGCAGGATTTGCCTCTCTGTTCCAGTCATTCAAACAGTCCAGGCTTTACATGCCTGGTCAGTGGAGGGAAACACAAGCCCACCAGCCACCCTCCCTCCACGCTCACCCTTGGGGCTCATTTTAGGCCATCTGACTTTATTCTTGACTTTGCTTCCTTCCCCCATCCCAGTAACTGCTCCTCTAATTTCCTGCCCATGCTTACTTTTTAAATTAAATTTGGATTTCTTGACTTGGCCATGGTCATGTACATCCCACCCACGGGCTCCACCCACTCTTGGCACATTCATGATGACCCCTGTCTCACCAATGTCCACCAGTACCCACTCCAATTTTGAGACAGCTTCAATTTTTGATGCCCTAAGGCAGGCCCCTCTTGGTGTTTGTGCTTTTCCCTATACCTCTGATGCTCAAGTTTTTAGGTGCATGAGAACTGACAGAAGAGAGCCAGAAAAATCAATTCCTGAGTCTTATCTTCAGAAATGTAGATTCTGTAAGTCTGCAGTGGGCCACAAACCTGCGTTTCTTATGGTGGATGAATCAAAAGGAGGAAGACCCTGGGGTGCACTTTAAAAAGCACAGCCTGAAACTGCCCTCACATGCCTTAGCCGGTAGGTTAAGTGACCATTTGAAAAAGTAAGGCCCTTTTGCATCCATGCACAAACTGTTCTCGGGGTTCTCACAGCAAGAATACCGAGGTGGTTTGCCATTCCCTTCTCCAGTGAACCATGTTTTGTCAGAGTTGATGATGGACAGGGAAGCCTGGCGTGCTGAAGTCCATGGGGTCGCAGTCGGACGCAACTCAACGACTGAACTGAGCTGAACTGATGCTCAACCCTTTCAAGCACTTTCATAGCCACTTATTTTCCATCCCCTCTGGCTCTCTCTCCATAAGTAAACCAAGGACAGCACAGCCTTGGACAGCTCCTTCTCCCCTATCTGCTGTCTCTCTGCCACTTTAACAAGGGCAGTACCCTTCCCACTGCCCTCTACTCAAAACAGATGCTCAGAAAGGAATCTGCACTGAGTCCTCGACTGTGGGCCCACTGGGGACAGAGACCATGGATCAGTGACCTCTGCATCCTTCCCAGCATCTGAGATAAAACCCAGTCCCCATGACATGCGTGATAGCTCCATGGCAAAGTGTTGAAGAGGATTTGGGGAGAGTCATTTGCACTGAAATCTGGTTTCTTGCTCTAAATGAAAACCTACTCTCTATTGGAAGATTTTTCTAGCAGCAGAGAGCAGGTGGGAGGTGGCCCTACAGTTATGTGAGAGATAGCTCTTGTTGGACCCCACAATGAGCTCAGAGCAGGTAAGGAAAACAAGCTTTGGAGCCAGTCAGGGTGTGTATCCTGGGTCTACCTACTTTCTTTCTTGTCACATTTATAGGCAACTTCTATCCCCCTCAGTTTTCTTGTCTGTAAACAAGATGCAAACACTCCTCCTCACAGGGTAGTTGTGAGCATCAGGAAGTGAATTTTCATTTAGACCTTGCACCCTGCAGGCACGTTATCAGTGATGTACAAGCATGCTAAGTCACTTCAGTCCTGACTGACTCTTTGTGACCCTATGGACTATAGCCCACCAGGCTCCTCTGTCCATGGGATTCTCTAGGCAAGGATATTGGAGTGGGCTGCCATGCCCTCCTCCAGGGGATATTCCCAACCCAGGGATCTCCTGCATTGGCAGGTGGGTTCTTTACCATTCATGCCACCTGGGAAGCCCCTTATCAGTGGTAGTTTCATCAAATGCTGGTCCCTGAATTTTAAAATATAATCTCATTAGTAAGAGAAGACTAATACACAGAAAAAAATGTGAGTCAGGGCTTGAGATTAAGCAGCGTGGAACTCACCAAAGAGGTGGATAAGAGTGACAATCTGGAAGAGCTCTTGGAGGACATGGCACCTCCCTGAGCCTCAGAGGATGAAGATCTGGGGTGCCAGAAAATGAGAGAGACACTGGCCTGGGCTGCAACAGGGTGGCATAGTGATTCAGAGGACCACTGAGGGAAGAGAGTCCTTTTTTTTTTTTTTTAATTTATGCCTCCTTCAATACAGCCTTCCCAGGTGGCGCTAGTGGTAAAGAACTTGCCTGTCAATGCAGAAGACATAAGAGACATGGGTTCGATCCCTGGGTCAGGAAGATCCCCTGGAGTAGGGAACGGCAACCCACTCCAATATTCTTGTCTGGAGAATCCCATGGACAGAGGAGCCTGGCAGGCTACAGTCCACAGGGTCACAAAGAATCTGTCATGACTGGAGCGACTTGGTACCCACACTGCTTCAATACAGAAAGGACGTGGGAAAAAAGCAGGACCAAGAAGATTATATATACATATTTTTTTACCTGGATGTCAAGACCACGACAGGAAGTGGAATCACAATATTTAGGTCATGAAAGATACATCCCAGGTCTCTGGTGGCCATAGATATTTTACTCCAAGTGTCCTGGCAACCAAAGGGGAAAAGCAACCAGAGGCAGGTCTGTAATTCCTTCTGTCAGAGAGGAGGAAGAGATACATTTTGCTCTTCAGAAGGTGGAAGACTTTTTCTTAGTGCTGGAGTGTGTAGGAAATTTCTCATTGTACTTATTGCAAACAATGCATTATGTCTTGAGCCAGCTTCATTGTATATAATGAGGTCTGTTAGGGCTGTTACTTAAAGTGTCCTGCTGTCAACGATGGAAGGAAGTACCACTCACAACCCAGGAGGACAGAGAGGATAGGCTAACACAGCCTCGTACATCTTTCTGATGCTTGGGCTTGAGTCCCGGGGGAGCCGGGCTGTCTCCATCTCCCCTTCATCCATGAGCACTCGCTGGCCACCTGCGCTGAGCTTTTCAGTGGCTTCACTGGCTTCCCACTGCTCTTCCAAGAAAGTGCAACCTCCTCACTAGAGTCTGCAGAGACCACCACCATCCGCCTCCTCCCTGCACCCCAGGCCCCGCTTCCTACTCCACACCATGACATTCCAGACACACAGGCCTTCGAGAAGGTGCCACTCGTCCTCCTACCGCCAAGCCTTTGCCCTTGTGCACTCTGCCCAGATGGCTCGACAGGCCGCTTCTCAGATGCGGTGGTTGGCTTCTTACATTTTGGGTCTCAGCCTACAGACCCTTCCTCCCGTGGCTCTGCCCTGCCTGCCCCTCCAAACCAGGCCTCTCCTGTCATTCTCCAGCTCCTCCTCCTTGTCTCTCCTCCACAGCACCCATCACAATGTACATGCTATTTCCTCCTGCCTTTACTAGGGTATTGGTGTTGTCCCTCTAGAACGAAAGAGGGTGAGGATGCTCCCTGCTTTTCTATCACACCCCGGTGCCCAAGATAGCATCTGATGCGTGATTGGTGCTCAACCTATATCAGTTGAACAGATGAGAAAAAAAAAAAGAAGTGTTCTTTAAGGAGAGCCTGGTGGGTAGGCTTTTCTGCATGAAATACTGGCTTAAAAGATCCATCTGTTCAAGCAACTTCCCAGGTGGTCCAGCGGCTAAGACTCCGTGCTCCCAAAGCAGGGTTCCCAATCCCTGGTCAGGGAACCAGTGCCCACAGGCCACAAGCAAGAGCTTGCAGGCTGCGACTGGAGATCCCGCATGGCTACAAGAAACCCAGCACAGCCAGACAAATAAATGCTTGCAAAAAAAAAAAAAATCAGCCATTCAAGAAGATAGCCTTCCGCAGAAATCAAGGAAGCCCAAACAACCTTGACTCCCAGAAGAGCTAGTCAACCAGCTCAGACACCTCACGCCTCTGCAGACAAGGTCAGGTTTCTCCTAAGAACTGGTTCTAGGGGGGCCGGGTTTGTTCTCTGCTGCAGTCTTCCCCAAGAGTGAGGTAGGGGCAGAAGGCTAATCGGATTCTTTTCTTCTATCCCTTTCAATTCCAATCCCCAAAGAAAAGTCCCCCCCCAGTGAGATGAGAACAAACTTCCAAATCAAGGCACCAAAGACTTCTGCACGCTGAAACAAAATAAAAAAAAGAGATACTGTTTGGACATGAGCGAAAAAAATCTCTTCCTTGGCCCTTTGCTGGTAGCAGGGTCCACTGGCATCAGTCCGCAGCTAAGGGCGGCTGTCTGTCTTGAGTGATGCTTCCCCCCAGCCCCCCGCAGAGAGTAACCAGGGCGCGGCCACCCACCGCCGCCCGGCCTGCAGCCCAGACAGAACTGAAGGCTTATTATCATGCCCCGGGCCTCTCTGCTCCCTTTGGTTTCCTCCTTCTCTCCCACACTCTTCTCCGGCTCCAAACAGGCCACCTGGTGCCCACACCCAAATTCCTGCCGTCCGGCCTGTCCTTTGCTACAACCGCATGGAGCCGGAGATGCGACCCAGAAATTTCCCCAGCTGGAGTCCAAGGTGGTCAGAGACTTCATTCCTGCTCAGCCACTCTCAAGCTGTGCGAACTTGAGCATAACTCCCCCTTGCCTTGGTTCAGTCATCTGTAAAATAAGCAAACTGTCCTCATTCATGGCCTACCTTCATGATCATTACCATGGCTTCATCTTAGCTCTTCTATTACTTTTTTTTTTCATTTTGAACATAACTTTATTTTTTTAGCCATGCTGTGCAATCTGAAGGATCTTAGTTCCCCGAACAGAGATCAAATCCATGCCCCCTGCGATAGAAGCTGGGAGCCTTCACAACTGTACAGCCAGGAAAGAGAGTCCCTGTTCTGTTATTTAAAACATTACTGTCTCATGTTTGCCTTTATACTCACTTGTCAAGCAACGATATCTTGGGTGTTCTATGTATATTTTCCTAATGTGCAGTCAAAATAAATAACCATTTAAAAAATTCATCTGTCTACCACTAAAAGTCATCTTACATTTCATCAGTCCAACATAAGCACACTTCTAGAAATATTGGATTAATTAACTTATCTCTGATATATTGTTCCTACAATGTATGATTCTGAGGACAATTCGAGAACATAGGACTACTTTGACTCCTGAGAGTATAAACACTGTGGCTTGCATTTCATCACATCCAGGATGGTGTGTCCTTGTCTTGGTATTCATGGAATCCCAAACCGACTGTTGATGGTAATAAGCCCTAAGAGTGAAGGTCCTATTCTTAGCATAACTAGATTTTTTTCATGCATTTAAGTCCCTATTATGTGTCATGTCTGATATTAGATACTTGCAGAACAGAAACAACAGCAGACATAGATCTGTCTTCAATAGGTCTGGCAGGAGACAGCCATGGAAACTATAAGCTCCACTGAAGTGTGGTTAGAAGACCAGACTGTGAATCCCTAGAGAAAGAAGACTGACTCTTATTCACCTGTGAGTCCTAGCACCTGGCACTGCACCCAGCACATGGTGGAGGCTCTAGAATGGGGATATTTATTTACAAAGTACTCCAGGGTATCAGTGAAGACAGAGACTTACTCTACATTGGGAGCATCCAATGTACTCCAAAGGCAAATTTGGCCTTGGAGTACAGAATGAAGCAGGGAAACGGCTAATAGAGTTTTGTCAAGAGAACACACTGGTCATAGCAAACACCATCTTCCAACAGCACAAGAGAAAGCTCTACACATGGACATCACCAGATGGCCAACACCAAAATCAGATTGATTATATTCTTTGCAGCCAAAGATGGAGAAACTCTATACAGTCAGCAAAAACAAGACCAGGAGCTGACTGTGGCTCTGATCATGAACTACTTATTGCCAATTCAGACTGAAATTGAAGGAAGTGGGGGAAACCACTAAACCATTCAGATATGACCTAAATCAAATCCCTTGTGATTATACAGTGGAAGTGAGAAATAGATTTAAGGCATTGGATCTGATAGAGTGCCTGATAAACTATGGATGGAGGTTCCTGACATTGTATAGGAGACAGGGATCAAAACCATCCCCAGGAAAAAGAAATGCAAAAAAGCAAAATGGCTCTCTGAGGAGGCCTTACAAATAGCTGTGAAAAGAAGAGAAGCAGAAAGCAAAGGAAAAAGGAAAGATATACCCATTTGAATGTAGAGTGCCAAAGAATAGCAAGAAGAGATAAGAAAGCCTTTCTCAGCAATCAATGCAAAGAAATAGCGGAAAACAATAGAATGGGAAAGACTAAAGATCTCTTCAAGAAAATTAGAGATACCAAGGGAATATTTCATGCAAAGATGGGCTCAATAAAGGACAGAAATGGTATGGATCTAACAGAAGAAGAAGATATTAAGAAGAGGTGGCAAGAATACACAGAAGAATTGTACAAAAAAGATATTCATGACCCAGATAATCACAATGGTGTGATCACTCACCTAGAGCCAGACATCCTGGAATGTGAAGTCAAGTGGGCCTTAGAAAGCATCACTACAAACAAAGCTAGTGGAGGTGATGGAATTCCAGTTGAGCTACTTCAAATATTAAAAGATGATGCTGTGAAAGTGCTGCACTCAAAATGCCACCAAATTTGGAAAACTCAGCAGTGGCCACAGGGCTGGAAAAGGTCAGATTTCATTCCAATCCCAAAGAAAGGAAATGCCAAAGAATGCTCAAACTACCACACAATTGCACTCATCTCACACACTAGTAAAGTAATGCTTAAAATTCTCCAAGCCAGACTTCAGCAATATGTGAAACTTGAACTTCCAGATATTCAAGCTGGTTTTAGAAAAGGCAGAGGAACCAGAGATCAAAGGCTAACATCCACTGGATCATCAAAAAGGCAAGAGAGTTCCAGAAAAACATCTATTTCTGCTTTATTGACTATGCCAAAGCCTTTGACTGTGTGGATCACAATAAACTGTGGAAAATTCTGAAAGAGCTGGGAATACCAGATCACCTGACCTGCCTCTTGAGAAACCTGTATGCAGGTCACAAAGCAACAGTTAGAACTGGACATGGAACAACAGACTGGTTCCAAATAGGAAAAGGAGTACGTCAAGGCTGTATATTGTCACCCTGCTTATTTAACTTATATGCAGAGTACATCATGAGAAACGCTGGGCAGGAAGAAGCACAAGCTGGAATCAAGATTGCTGGGAGAAATATCAATAACCTCAGATACGCAGACGACACCACCCTTATGGCAGAAAGTGAAGAGGAACTAAAGAGCCTCTTGAAGAAAGTGAAAGAGGAGAGTGAAAAAGTTGGCTAAAAGCTCAACATTCAGAAAGCTAAGATCATGGCATCTGGTCCCATCACTTCATGGGAAATAGATGGGGAAACAGTGGAAACAATGAGACGCTTTATTTTGGGGGGCTCCAAAATCACTGCAGATGGTGATTGCAGCCATGAAACTAAAAGACACTTACTTCTTGAAAGGAAAGTTATGACCAACCTAGACAGCATATTAAAAAGCAGAGACATTACTTTGTCAACAAAAGTTCATCTAATCAAGGCTATGATTTTTCCAATAGTCATGTATGGATGTGAGAGTTGGACTATAAAGAAAGCTGAGTGCCAAAGAATTGATGCTTTTGAGCTGTGGTGTTGGAGAAGACTCTTGAGAGTCCCTTGGACTGCAAGGAGATACAACCAGTCCATCCTAAAGGATATAAAGGAAATCAGTCCTAGGTGTTCATTGGAATTTCTGATGTTGAAGCTGAAACTCCAATACTTTGGCCACCCGATGCAAAGAGGTGATTCATCTGAAAAGACCCTGATGTTGGGAAAGATTGAGAGCAGAAGGAGAAGGGGACAACAGAGCATGAGATGTTGGATGGCATTACTGACTCATTGGACATTAGTTTGGGTGGACTCTGGGAGTTGGTGTTGGACAGGAAGGCCTGGTGTGCTGTGGGTCATGGTGTCGCAAAGAGTAGGAAACGACTGAGTGACTGAAGTGAAGCAAACTGACTGGGAGCACCCCTGAGGGCTCTACTGAGCAGGCTGTTGAAAGAGGAGGTATTCTCTGGTGAGGAAATCCAGACAAAATTGCCCAAACAAAGACCCAGAGGAGAAACACAGAAGGAAGTCTAGAGATCTACCAGTTATTAAAAAGGGCAGGACAGTGTCTCCTTAAAGGGACTTGATGACAGCTGAAGATACCCAGCTAAACTGGCCCCATGGGAGGCAAGTAGGTGAGCTAAGGGCATTGAAGTTCAACTATGAGCAGGTCGTTAGGAATATCAGGATGCAGAGAAGAAGGTGGACTGACTAGAGACCTCAGGTCCTCAAGGACAGCATGACAGTGAGGTCCCTGGGTTTTCAGTCATTCTGGAGTGGGTGCAGAGAAGCCAGGAACTCCACATCCCAAGAGGTGCAAGGGAAAAAAAAAAAAACCTAACCAAAGGACCAAATAAAGTGCAGCCTAACAGGGCAGGAAGCTTTCAGATGCCATCTGTGCTATTCTAGAAAGACAAATCTGTACTCCATTCCTACCATCACCACGAAGTCCAGGAGGGGAGCCTAGATTTCCACCCTCACTGCTCAGTCACAAGGCACCCACCTCCTCCTCCAGGACACCTCCAGGATGGTATCAGAGAAGGCAGTTTAGAGAAGAGGGACATTCATGTCTGCTGGGCAGTGATGAGGTACAGGAGCCTGAAGTCCCACCCCTACCTGGCAGTAAAGAGGTGCCCCTCCCCAGCCCTGCTGCTGGAAATCAGACAAGACCTCACAGAGAGCCCAGCCTTCACCACCATCCACTGGTAACACAGCCACTCCGCAGAGTCAGTGGCGGCTCCCTGATGAGCAGGAAACCTTAAGCACCCTGCCTGTCTCAGCCAGGACGGAACCAGCAGAGGCCGAGGGGAAGATTTGGACTTCCACACCCACCTGGGACCCAGAGGCAGAACCCTCCTCTCGCACCAGAGCGGCTTCAGTGGAGGCTGATGACAACAGAAGATTGAAAGAAGATCCAGGTGCTCGTAACGTAACTCCCAAGCTGTCTGGGTTTCCTTCAGAACAATCATCCTTTCCCTCAAGAACCAGGAAAAACTCAACTTAAGTGAGAAAGATAGTGGGCTGATTCCACACCAGGTGACCCAGATGATAGAATTCTGTGCCCAAGATGTTAATACAGCCATTGCAAGAATGGGCTTCCCAGGTGGTGGTAGTGGCTAAGAATCCACCTGCAAGGCAGGAGATGCTCAAGCAATGCAGTTTCAGTTCCTGGGTAGGGAAGATCCCCCAGAGTAGGAAATGGCAACCTGCTCCAATTGTTTTGCCTGGAAAATTCCATGAACAGAGGAACCTGGTGGGCTACAGTCCATGGGGTCACAAAAGTCAGGTACTACTGAGCAACTAAGCAGCAGCACAGCCAGAACGCTTCAGTGTGCCATTACAAAGAGCCTTACAACAAACGGGCTACCTCGACAGCCTCAGTTGGTAAAGAATTCACCTGCAACACAGGAGACCCTGGTTCAATTCCGGGGTCGGGAAGGTCCCGTTGAGAAGGGATAGGCTACCCACTCCAGTATTCTTGGACTTCTCTTGTGGTTCAGCTATAAAGAATCTGCCTGCAATGCAGGAGACCTGGGTTCTATCCCTGGGTTGGGAAGATCCCCTGGAGAAGGGAAAGGCTACCCACTCCAGTATTCTGGCCTGAAGTATTTCATGGACTGTATAGTCCATGGGGTTGCAAAGAGTCAAACACGACTGAGCGACTTTCACTTTCACTTAATCAAATGGAAATTTTAGTACTGAAAAAATACAATAGCAAGAAGAAAAAGGAAGAATTCAAAATCAATGATATAATCCAGGGCTCAGCAAACTGCAGCCTCCAAGCCAAATCCGATTTGGTGTCTATTTTTGTTAATGGTTTTGTTGGAAGGCAGCCATGCGTCTTTGGTTACAAATGGCCTGTGACTGCTTTGTGCTACAATGGCAGTGGTGAGTAATCGCAACAAAGAGTATATGTTCTCCAAAACCTAAAGTATTTACCATCTAGCACTTGACACAAACTGTTTGCCAACTCCCGATCTAAACTACCACCTCTAGAAACGCAAAATAGAAGAATGAAATCCATATAAAATAGGGAAGAAGAAATAATAAACATAATAAATAATAAGGGTGATGATGGAAATTTCAAGAGGGAGAAAAATATTCTATATCTTGACTTGGGTGATAGTTTCATGGATTTCACAATTTTCAAAACTTACCAGATGATACTCTTCAGATCTATGCATTTTACTGTAGGTAAATTGGCCTCCAAAAATAGCATGGGTCAGATCATGACACTCTAACTCACACTCTTCTGATGGCTCTTGTTCCATTCAAAGTAAAAGTCAGAGACCTTTCAGTGGCCTCAGAATTCCTGTACGAACCGCACCCCCTCCCACAGTCTGCACTGCATTCTGTTACCTCTCTGACTTTATCTTTGGCTCTTCCCATTGTCACTTCTCTCCAGTTACATTACGCTCTTTGATGTTGCTTGAAGATTCTAGACATTCAGTCACCTTCGTCAGAGCATTTGCACTGGCTGTTCCCTCTGCCTAGAGTGCTGTTCCCTCAGATACTCCAGTCATCACCTTCTTCACCTTTTTTAAGTCTTTGCTCATCTGTCATCTTCTCAATAAGTCCTACCCTGATGAATATGTTTGAAACAGTAACTCACTCACCCCCGCTTCACCTGGAGGAGGTCTGATTCCCCTTAACCTGCTCCACTTTCTTCTTTTCCCTCAGCATCGTCTTAAACACAACTTTATAAGCTACTTCTTTGTTATGCATGTTGTGTCTTCTCCCTCTGTGCCGACACATGGCAGCATGAGAGCACAAAGGAGGAGGTGTTCATTTTGTTCTGCTCATGAATATGACACCGCTACTTATAACAGCTGTGCAGCTGTGTCATATGGTGGATATTCAAGACATATTTGTTGAATAAGTAAGTGAGCAATACAAAGCTTGCGAAGACAGTTAAGTGAAGACAAGTGTGTGTAATGTTTATGTGAATCTGAAAAAGCAAAAAATGCCACTCCTTTGTTCTTGGTCTTTCCTCCTTGTTCCTCGTCCCTCGCCCTCTTGACCTCACACTGATAGAGCCCGCATCCTGAAAAACTACATTCTTTGATTAAAAAAAAAAAATCCTAACTGTGTGAGCGGCCAGTGTAGCACTTTCACCACCTAGTGCACTATAGGGTTTAAAGCATCTTTGAAATGAGAGTGATTGTCTTGATCCCAACCCCCACAAAAATGTGGAGTTGAGGTGTACTCCAGCACTGGAGTGGCCTCCATGCTCACCAAATGTGGATTTGAATAGTTCTATTTGTACTTATTAGATGGTATATTAAAAAGCAGAGACATCACTCTGCCAATAAAAGTTCTGATAGTCAAAGGTATGGTTTTTCTAGTAGTCTTGTACAGATGTGAGAGTTGGACCATAATGAAGGCTGAGTGCCAAAGAATTGATGATTTCAAGTCATAGTACTGGAGAAGACTCCTGAGAGTCCCTTGAACAGCAAGATCAAACCAGTCAGTCCTAAGGGACATCAACCCTGAATATTCATGGGAAGGACTGATGCTGAAGCTGAAGCTCCAATACTTTGGCCACCTGATGCAAAGAGCTGACTCACTGGAAAAGACCCTGATGCTGGGAAAGATTGAGGGCAGGAAGAGAAGGGAATAACAGAGGATGAGATGATTAGATAGCATCACCAGCTCAATGGACATAAAGTTGAGCAAACTTCGGGAGATAGTGGAGGACAGAGAAGCTTGATGAGATGCAGTCCATGGAGTGTCAAAGAATCCAACATAGCTGAGCGACTGAGCAACAAGCAGCCATTAAGAATCAATCAGGAAAATGCATCAGAGGTATTTCAAACTGGGAGGGAAATAGGTGCTAACAAAATCATCGGAAGAGCTGAAGAAGAGAAAGTTAGAGAAAGCTCCCACCAGCTGTTGGATTCACCACTAATTTTTAGAGGATTAGAAAGCTGGAGTCACAGAACAACCACTGCTGACAATCACAGGCAGCAAAGAGACAGGTTATCCAAGGATAATGTCTGGGGCCATCCCAAACCATCCCATTTGCCAAAATCCACACATCTGCCCACCACCACCAGAGAAGCAATAACATTGATTTGGCCTCTGTGCACCTGGTGAATCTTACCTTAATGCCTGTGGTCATTGATGCAGTCTAATCTGAAACTTTGCTGCAAGAAGTTCTGGGAAACATCATTCTCAGGCTCCAGCCTCTGTGATTTGCGGAGGAGCGGGACGTCTGTACTCTAATGGGTGCAGCGGCGCCCGCGCTGGCTCTCCTGTCCTGTCAACTCACGGTGGTTTTGAACTGATGAGTGCGATTCGTGCGACAGAGGCACCCCTCTCTCCCCCCGCCACCACCCGGTGAAGCACTCCCAGAAACTCAGTTTAGCATCTCAAGTAGCGTTTTGGTCTCCTAGGTCTCCTGAGTCTTTCAGTTGCCCTGAGGGAAGGCAGCAGGTGGAGTTCTCCCAGTGGCAGAGCTCACCTCCCTGTGGGAGTGGTCAGCCGGCGGGCCATTGACCCAACACTGTTCCTGCTTAGACAGGAGAGGGGACCAGCACCAGAACTAGGACACCAGGCCTTCCAGTCCTCTTTCCTTTTACCCTCCTCTTTGTGGCTCTTGAACTCCATTCCATCCCACTGGACATCTCACTCAGAAAGCCCTGGTGCTTAATATCCCTCTCAGACTCTGATGGACCATCAGAAAGCAGCTCAATGGAGCATTAAAACAGATCCATTAATTAAGACTAATGGAAGCTCATTCCCTTCTCCTTGAGGGCAGCATCTACACAGAACATTGTCTAATTTCCATTCTCCTGGGGAGGTGTTTTCTATCAAGCCAGGGAGAGGTTAACTCCGCTCTGAAGAATGGCCTAAAAGAGCGCTTCTTTTATTCTGAAAGGGAAGGCAAGCCACCTTAGTGTCCATGAGAGTTTGTACAGGTGATGAGCCCCTCGTATGTGCACTGCAGCACGCTTCCAGGCACTGAAAAGGGGGGAAGAAAATATCCTGCATTTGAGATCTCCCTGGATTAGGACTCTCCTGAGTTCTGGTTGATGGAAATTATGGGGCATTTTCAGGGATGCTGAATCACAGATGGTCAGACCATGATAAAGTTCATCATGCGTAAAACTACATTTTACAGAGCCCAGAATCTTTTATTTTTTTTTATCTGTTCCAAGTCATTTGGAAAGACTCGATGAGTAGACTTGTGCAGATGAAGAAAGTCCAAGCATGATAATGTTTCCTAAAAGGAAACTGAAATCACAAGCATGTTTATTTTGCAGAGTGAGTACCTGGAGCACACTTGTGGGGCTGAAGCAAAATGTGTTCCATCCAAATTCCACTTCAAATGTTCCATCTTCTTAGGTTAGGCCAGCAGAGTGTTGAACATGACCTCAGAGGAAGTCCATGATATGGCCTTTGACTCTAAGAAGACCTAAGGTTCTTGGCATTTTTGATCACAGATCCTTTGAAAGGTGAGTGATAGCCTATTTTTCAGTATAGTTTTACCTGTTCTGTGGGCTTTCCCATCTCCTTTCTTCTTGCACCTGGGGGGCCCCCTCTCCCACTCCACGTGGGTCCATATCAATGTGGGGGCACAGGGTGCAGAAGTGACCCAGGTGGATCAACCAGAGGGGCTCAGTGCCCTAAAACCCAGAGTATGGTGAAGGCATGCCTGTGTGACCCAGGTAGGGGTCTGAGAGTCATCCTCGGCCCACTAGCTAGCACTAAGCTGGGAGGTGTAAGTAGAGCATTGTTGGTGTCCTTTCAATAAAAATGGACTTCCCTGGTGCCTCAGATGGTAAAGTGTCTACCTATAATGCAAGAGACCTGGGTTCCATCCCTGGGTCGGGAAGATCTCCTGGAGAAATAAATGCCAACCCACTCCAGTATTCTTGCCTGGAAAAAGCCATGGACGAAGGAGCCTGGTAGTCTATAGTCCATGGGGTCACAAAGAGTCGGACACTACTGAGCAACTTCACTTTCTTTTCAATAAAAACAATGAAGAGAGCTTCTTTTTAATTTTTTTTTTTTTTTTTTTTTTTTTAGTTTTTCACCACACTATATGCTTTGCAGGATGTAGGTTCCCCAACCAGGGATTGAACCCATGCCGCCAGCAGTGGAAGCGTGGAGTCTTAACCACAGACTGCCAATGAAGTCCCTTTGGTGGCCTTTCTGTTTACCAAGCACAAAGAACCTTGAGTTGGAATAAAGTGAGAGGCAAGCTGAGTGGAGAAGTGGAGAAAGTCAAGAAACAGAACAACCATAGTCAGCCATTCTGGAAGCTCAGTATCCTGGGTATGAGCCCATGGAAAATAAGCCAATAAATTACCTTTATGCTCAATGCTTCTCTCTTATCCAGCTAAGAGAGTCCAGGATAAATAGATTTTCTGCTTAAAGAAAATTCACAAGCCTATATCCCGTGCATAAAATAATTCATATGATATCAGAGGGTGAAGTCCCTCCAAGGACCGTAAGTAAAGGGGCTCTGCCCATTCAGTTTTCTAGATGGTCTTAGAGTAGAGCTGACTTTACAGTCAAAACTGTCTTCTTCCTGAACATCAGTGTTCTGTTACACGTTAAAATGTTAGACTCTGGAAAGGTAAATACCACGAGCCATTACCAGTCAGCGACAACCACTAGCAAACAGTCTGAGGGTAATAACTGTGATTCAGAACTACCTGCATGGACCACAGATGATGAACAAGTGACATTTTTCTCTCAGGATTTGAGTTCCAGCTACTCATTTTCCCCATTTGTGCAGCTTCCCTGTTTGTATAATGGAAAGTTTGGACATTTGTCCAGAGGTCCTTTCACAACCGGATCTGTTAAATTAACCCCAAGTGCTTCTTCCAGTTTTGATTATAATGCCATCTAAAGCCAAGTCAAAAAAGGAACTGTTTCTTCAGTGAGCACACACTTTGCCTTCCCCTGTCCGTAAGTCCAAGTATTATACTGACTAGCGTTGGTTTCCTCTCCACCAGGGTTGTTTCTTAGAATAGAATGCAAAGGAGGCTAAACGTTAATAACTGCATCCCTTTATCCTTTAAAGACTGGTTTTTTAGTTATATCAGAAAGACTCCAAACTCGATTAAACATTCTAGGTTCATCAGTCTCCTTGGGAGGACTGAGAAATGAATGTATTAATAGTTATTTGTTGTTGCTGTTTAGTCACTCAGTCGTGACTCTTTTGTGATCCCATGAATTGTAGCCCACTAGGCTCCTCTGTCCAGAGGATTCTCCAGGCATGAATACTGACGTGGGTTGCCATTTCCTTCTTCAGGGATCGAACCTGAGTCTCCTACAATAGCAAGCGGATTCTTTACCACTGAACCACTAGGGCAACCCCATTAAAAGTTATATGTATTCATATGTATTTTAAAACAGATGTACATGTATAATTTATATATCATAATTAAATATATGTTATTTATTTCATAATAACGAAATTATTTCATAATAATGATGCCCATCAACGGACGAATGGATAAGAAAGCTGTGGTACATATACACAATGGAATATTACTCAGCATTAAGGAAAAATTCATTTGAATCAGTTCTACTCAGATGGACAAAACTGGAGCCCATTATCCAGAGTGAAGTAAGCCAGAAGCAAAAACAACAATACAGTATATTAACGCATATATATGGAATTTAGATAGACGGTAACGAGAACCCAACATGCGATACAGCAAAAGGAAAGCAGATGTATAGAACAGACTCGTGGCCTCTGTGGATGAGGGAAAGGGTGGGATGATATGGGAGAATGATCATATGTCGAAGCAATAGCCGGCCCAGGATTGATGCTCGGGACTGGTGCAATAAGATTTCCCGGGGGGAGGGAGGAGGGAGGGGGGTTCTGGAGGGGGAGCATATGTAAACCCATGGTGATATCATGTCATTGTTTGGCAAAACTAATAAAAAAATAAAATAAAATAAAATAAAAATAAATAAATAAATAAATAAATAAAACAGATGTACATGTATAATTTATATATCATAATTAAATATATGCTATTTATTTCATTAAATAAATAACAAATATATAATTTAGATAATTTATATATAATATATGTTTAATTGTGATATATAAATACACATTACAGCTGCTTTTAAAAAATATATGTATATGTATATACACATACATATATATAGGGCTTCCCTGATAGCTCAGTTGGTAGAAAATCCAACTGCAATGCAGGAGGACCCCAGTTCAATTTCTAGGTTGGGAAAAACCCTGGAGAAGGGATAGGCTATCCACTCCAGTATTCTTAGGATTCCCTTGTGGCTCAGCTGGTAAAGAATCCACCTGCAATGCAGGAGACCTGGGTTCAATCCCTGGATTGGGAAGAGCCCCTAGAAAAGGGAAAGGCTACCCACTCCAGTATTCTGGCCTAGAGTTGTACATGAGTGACTTTTACTTTCACTTTATATATATATATATATTTAAAAATAAGTTCATATATACATATATAGGAACAGAGTAAAATATTTTAAGATTAAAATTTCCAGATACATGGGAATATTCTGATTGGAGGGATGAAATGTAGATCTTGCAATTTGAAACTCAGAGGTACCATTGTGCTAGAATCGTCTCCAGAGGAAAATCAGTGAATGAATAACTATAGCCAAACTACAGTGTTTTTCCCTTCAAAATAATGTAATGGGGTCCCAGTCTGAGCCTCACCTGTGCCTATGCTGAGGTTTATTCACAGATGGCAAGGAGGACCCCAATGAGACTTATTTTCATAAGGGAGAGTGAGAAGGATACCCTGGCAGGAACAATCTTAGGAGTTCTTTACACGAGCTTGATCAGAGAGCAGAGCAGTGGGCCTGCATCCGTGGTGGGTCTGGGTACAGCTCACACTGTCGCTCAGACAGCCCTGAGGTCCTGTACACAGCATCTGAGTCTGACTTGTGATCAGGACCTGTCACACGAAAGCAAATACAAGTTAGAAGAACGGGCCATGTTAAGTGTGAGGTACCTGCAACCCTGAAGCCAGCAGCCGAGGCATCGTTTGGTCAAGGTGTGCCTGAGGCCAGCTTCAGCAGCCTCGAGCAGGCACGGGCAGGTCCCAGCATCTCTGGTGAAAAGCTTTGACAAGCAAAGCCCAGAAACTATACTGCTGTGGAAATCAAGACTGGGAGAGGAATGAAGCTAAAGCCACACAACTCCAAAAAGGGCAAGTTCTTAGAGGGCAGAAGATGGACCACCTTCTTGGGATTCTCAGACCCCTGTGGAAGGCTTTGAGCGTACCTGGAGGCTGGAATTTCTCTCCACTCCAACCCCCCCTGCCCTTGACCCCTGCAATGAGACCGATCATCTCTGTTTTTTTATGTTCCACAGCATTCTGTACAGAGAGCCACCCAGTTTCTCCAAGATGATATGACTTGGGCAGTAGAGGTGCCAGTGAGGAAGGCCAGATGGTTCTTTGCCCTGCAGTGGTCAGACGATAATTAGAACATGGACTTCTTGGGTTCTACCATTTCAGGCCCTCTGCCCAAGTCGACATTATAGATTCAAAGTGGACCAGTGGCCGGATTTCCAACTCTCCTTTCTCTAGATACCCTCTTTCTAAAACAGTGCAACACCACTAGCATGGATGCCTTTGAACGGAAATATCCAGTGATTATCAAGGTGATGAAATGAGACTGGAATATCCCAGAAACAAATCTACATGAATGACATTTCAAAAATCTTGCACCCGGAATGAGGGAAGGATGGGCAGACCTGTTAACCAGGGACTGACTCTGAATATCACAATTCAACTGCTCCCTGGTCTGTTATCCAAAAATCTGTACAACTTAACAACAGAACCCAAACAACCGGTTTAAAAGGGGGCAAAGGATATGAATTGATATTTCCCCCAAAGAAGACACACAAATGGCCAATGAGCCCATGAAAAGATGCTCAACATCACTGATCATTAGAGAAATGCACATCAAAACAACAATGGGATACCATTTCATAGCAGATGGATGGATAAACAAAATAGGGTATGTCAACGGAATATCAGTTGACCAGAAGAAGCAATGAAATTCTGACACATATTATAACAGAGATGAACCTTGAAGACACTGCATGTGTGTTAAGATGCTTCAGTCATGTCCGACTCTGTGCGACTCTATGGACCGTAGCCCACCAGGCTTCTCCTTCCATGAAATTCTCCAGGCAAGAATGCTACAGTGGATTGCCAAGCTCTCCTCCAGGGGACCTTCCTCACCCAGGGATCGAACCCACGTCTTTCACATCTCCTGCATTGGCAGATAGGCAGGCAGGCTTCTTACCACTAGCACAACCTGGGAAACCCACTTGAAGACATCGTGTTGGGTGAAATGTCAGATACCGAAGGACAAAGAGCGCATGAGCCCACTTCTACAAGATCCTGAGAGTGGTCAGATTCACAGAGACAGGGGGAGAACTGTGGCTGCCGGAGGTTGAGGTGGAGCAGGGAAACAGAACTGTAGTTATTTTTTGTTGCTTGCTTACTTGCTTTTTTTTAATTTATTTTTAATTGAAGGATAATTGTGTTACGATATTGTGTTGGTTTCTGCCATACAACAATGTGAATCAGCCATAAGTATACATACATCCCCTCCCTCTTGAACCTCCCTCCCACCCCCTACCCTTCTAAGTTATCATAGAGCACAGGGTCAAGCTCCTGTGTTAGACAGCAATTTCCCACTATCTGCTTTTACCCCCGGAGAAGGAAATGGCAAACAGTAATATAAGGAAGGACTGATGTGGAAGCTGAAACCCCAATACTTTGGCCACCTCATGCGAAGAGCTGACTCATTGGAAGAGACCCTGATGCTGGGAAGGACTGGGGGCTGGAGGAGAAGGAGACAACAGAGGATAAGATGATTGGATGGCATCACCAACTCAATGGACATGAGTTTGGGAAAACTCTGGGAATCGGTGATGGACAGGGAGGCCTGGTGTGCGGCAGTTCATGGGATCGCAAAGAGTCGGACACGACTGAGTGACTGAACTGAACTGAAATAACGTATATGCTCCAGTGCTACTCTCTCAAGCCGTCCCACCCTCTCCTTCCCCGCTGTGTCCATACGCTGTTCTCTACGTCTGTGTCTCCATTCCTGCCCTGCAAATAGGTTCATCAGTACCATCTTTCTAGAGTCCATATACATGCGATAATATATGATCTTTGTTTTTCTCTTTCTGACTTCACTCTGTATAGCAGGCTCTAGTTTCCTCCCCCTTGCTTCTAGAAAGGAGAACTGAGGTTTAATGGGAACAGAGTTTCCTTTTGGGAAACTAGGAAAGTTCTGAAGATGGATGATCGTGACAGCTGAACAACTCTATCAATAGACTCTCTGCCACTGAACTGTGCACTTAAAAATGACTGGCACGGTCAGTTTTATGTTGTGGATGTTTCACCACAATTTCTAAAAAAGCAAATCTATCCTCGCCACACTCTCCAATGTCTTTGAGTAAAGATCACACGTTCAGGTTGAGCGTCTCTGGCTCTCACTGGCCCCACACCATTTGCTAAGACAGACGCCCTGTCACCAGGAAGTGGCTTCAACCACCGTGCTGAATAAAGCTGATACACACCAAAGGCTCCCACTGCTGACGTGTCTAAGTGGGTTCACGAGGTCCTGGGGACATGAGTGTGAGTAAACTCCGGGAGTTGGTGAGTTGGTGATGGACAGGGAGGCCTGGTGTGCTGCAGTCCATGGGGTCGTAAAGGGTTGGACACGACTGAGCAACTGAACTGGGCAACCCAGGCTACCACCACGGGGCAGAGAACAGGAAGGGACAAAGACAAATTGGACATGGGGGTCTGAACGGTAAACCCCTGGTGTCTCAAATGGCTGGAGGAGCCCCGAGAGGCAAGGAGCCCGTGGCAGGGGCCCGCGTGTCCTCAGCCCCCTCCCGGGGAAGCTGGCTTCCTTTCTGCAGCACATGCGGTTTACAGAAGGAGAAACAGCAGCACCCAGACCACACCACTCCATATGCATGCGAAGCCCTTGTTTAGGGAGGCTCAAAAGGGAAGTTCTCAGTCTATAATATCTCTTCCCTGCAAATTCCTTCCGGGCCTCCTGTGGCCTCAGCACTATATAGAGATGTCAAGTGTTTATCCAAGCGGCCTCCTGCTTTCTGTGGCTCAGCCTATCTTTCTGAATGTGGCTTCTCAGTTCCCTGCCCCCTCTGAATGGTCTGGCTTCCCCTGAAGCTTTGAAGGACATCCATAGCTGGTTTTCTAGCTTTTCTCTTGCTCACTCCTTCTTCTGGTTTTCAGTCGATCCTTACTTCACCTGCTTGGCCAAAGGAAACATCTGTTGCTCCTACTTAAGTCACATCTGACTCTCTGTGACTCTCCATGGACTGTAGCCCACCAGGCACCTCTGTCCATGGAAATCTCCAGGCAAGAATACTAGAGTGGGTTGCATGCCTTCCTCCAGGGGATCTTTCTGACCCAGGGATCCATCTCAAGTCTCCTGCATTAGCAGGCAGATTCTTTACCACTGAGCCACCAGGGAAGCTCCTACATATATGCATAAAGGTTAGCAAAATGACACAGTCAGGACTGAGGAAGAAAGGGAGAGAGAAAATACTTAAGCTGTACAAGTTAACACAGCTGTTGTAGCTGAGCTTCAGAGAGAGAGATGCATTGTTACGCCAGTTCTCAGTGCCAAGATGAAGACACCTAGAAGTTTCTAAGGGAAACAGTGCTTTTGAGGATAGTCCATTCTGAAATGCCTCACTTTATGAAAGGGGCACTGAGGGAATTCCCTGGCAGTCTAGTGGTTATGACTGTGCTCTCACTGCTAAGGGCCCAGGTTCGATCCCTGGTCAGGGAACTAAAATCACAAAAGCCACATGGCCGAGGGAAAGGGACATTGACTTAGTGAGGCATGGTCGACACTTCCCTGGAAAACAAAAATTTTCATTTGGCTTTGTTGTGTTGCGATGTTTACTGCTTCTCTATTGGTAGGGAGAATAGAAGCCGATTTCTCTTGGTTTCCATTCTGTTTGCAGGAGACAAGTTGGAGATCATGAGTTCTTCCAGGGGACTTCCCTGATGGTCAAGTGGCTAAGGCTCTAGGCTCCCAATGCAGGGGCCAGGGTTCAATCCCTGGTCAGGGAACTAGATCCCACAGCCCACAATTAGGACTCAGCACAGCAAAATTAATTAATTTAAAGAAGAATCCTTCCACACGTCTGAGTCAGTGCTAATGAAGTGGATGAACCTAGAGTTTATTACACAGGGTGAAACATGTCAGAAAGAGGAAAATAAACAATGTTTATTAACGCATATATATATAGAATCTAGAATTCTACCATCTAGAATCTAGATGGTACTGCTGAAACTATTTGCAGGGCAGCAATGCAGAGGCAACCCACTCCAGTACCCTTGCCTGGAAAATTCCACGGATGGAGGAGCCTGGTAGGCAACAGTTCATGGGGTCACAAAGAGTTGGACACGACTGAGCGACTTCACTGGTAATGGAGAGGCAGACAGAGAGGCAGACACAGAGAACAGACTTATGGACAAGGGGGGAGGGGGGAGGAGAGGTTGGGATGAATGGAAAGGAAAGAATAACTTGGAAATGTATACATTACCATATGTAAAACAGATAGCCAGTGGGAATTTGCTGTCTGATACAGGGAACTCAAACCGGGGTTCTGTGACAACCTAGAGGGGTGGGATGGGGTGGGAGGTGGGAGGGAGGTTCAAGAGGAACCTATGGCTGATTCATGTGGATGTGTGGCAGAAATCAACACAGTATTGTAAAGCAATTCTTCAATTAAAAATAAATAAAATTTTAAAACTAAAGTACTTCACAACCTCCCTCCCTGAAAAGAGTCCTTCCAGTCCCAGAGTTTTGCATGCCATATTTCCCATTACGTGGGAAAACTCAGGTCCCAGGGTAAAGCCAATGAGGAGCTACAGTGCCAGCGGTACCACCAAGTCCTCCTCCCCAAAGGTAGCTCTGCTCTCTAGGTCACCGTATCTGACCTTCAGACGCCTTTGGCTACCCGACTCCCTACCCACGGTCCCCTCCCATTATGGTGTCTAACAACTGGAGAGAGGAAGGAAGAGGTCTGTACATTTTCCAGAGTGATTCTTGGTGGGTCCTGGAAGCAGCTGGTCACAAGGCTGCACCCTACTCCTCCCACCCTGTGTAAGACACAAAAGCAAGCACCCTAACACATCTTGTCTTCCCGTCACCTCCCAGAAGACAGGCCGGGACCCTTGAGACAGAGGAGTGCAGCGGGCAAGCAAGAAGCATGCTTGAACAATGACCCTTAATTTGGTAAGCCCACCAATGACCAATTTAGGATAGGACTCTATTTAAAAAATAATAATAATAATTCCACTGAGTCAAGGGAGACTATGAGGTGTCCTACCCCCTGAATAGAACCATTTGGGTACTTGCTAATCATTGCCCAGTGTGGCAGATAATATTGGTTGGCTGTCACATTCCAATGGTCATTTCCAGCCCCTTACTGCCTTACCCTGGAGAAGGAAATCACAACCCACTCCAGTAATTCTTGCCTGGAGAATCCCGTGGACCGAGGAGACTCAAGGGCTGCAGTCCATCAGGTCACAAAGGGTCGGACACAACCGAGTGATTAGGCAACTGCCTTATCCATATTTTCTGTGTTGCTCTAAAAGCTAAAGCTTGATCTCCTGGCCTGCCTTGAACTAGAGATGGCCTTGGGACAGTCCAGCTGTGATCAGTGGACAATAAGAAATTGTCCTTGGGGAAGGTGTATAGGTAGGCATAAAAATGGTCCCCAAAGTTGTTCATGTCCTAAACACTGGGACTTGTGACTGTTTCCTCCTCTGGCAAAAAAAAAAAAGACTTTTCATTTGAGGTTAAGGCAAGGATTTTGAAATGGGGAGATTATTCTGGATTATCCAATGGGCCCAATGCTATTGCAAGGATCCTTACAAGTGAGAGAGGGAGGCAGTAGAATCAGAGAAGGAGATGTGACAACATCAGAGGCAGAGTGACATGATGAGGGACGCACCAGGCACTGCTGGAGGGTTCACAAGCCAGGGAATGTGGGTCGCCTCTAGAGGCTAGAAGAATCCAGGAAACAGATTCTCCCCCAGAGTCTCCAGGAAAAAAAGAATGCAGCCCTGCCCATACTTTGACCTTGGCCCACTGGGAATCCTTTTGGAATTCTGATCTCTAAACTTGTGCTGTTTTTAACCGTTGCCATTTTAGTGTTAAGTTTGTGGCAGTTTGTTACAGCAGCAATTCGGAACTATACAGTGTCTCTTCCCAAACAAACATGCTTCACTCTGCTTCCTCCTTCTTGCTGCATGGGATGTGGATACAGGGTCTGGTTGGATGGTAGCCTTCCTATAGTCTTGCAGTAATATCCATGAGGATGAAGGACTCATACTCTGGCCAGCAGAGTCTAGACCTCTGATGGCTTCACCAAGCCACAAGCCCTGGGCTGTGCATCCCTGAACTTCATGTCACATTAAGACAAACAAAATACGACATGTTTAAGTCACTATAGTAGGACTTTGTGTGCTGGAGCCGACTCAAAAACCAGCTCCTAAGAGGGAATTATTAAATATTTTACAAGTTTTTAAATATTTTACAATATTTGCAATATTTTAAATATTGTACAAGTTTTAGGGGCTTCCCTGATAGCTCAGTTGGTAAAGAATCTACCTGCAATGCAGGAGACCTGGGTTCGATTCCTGGGTTGGGAAGATCTGCTGGAGAAGAGATAGGCTACCCACTCCAGTATTCTTAGGCTTCCCTGGTAGCTAGGCTGGTAAAGAATCCACCTGCAATGCGGGAGACCTGGGTTGGATCCCTGGGTTGGGAAGATCCCCTGGAGAAGGGAAAGACTACCCACTCCAGTATTCTGGCCTGGAAAAATTCCATGGACTATATAGTCCATGAGGTCACAAAGAGTTGGACACAACTGAGAGACTTTCACTCACTTAAAGTTTTACTACTCTCTAAGCTCCTGAGATTATATCCCTCTGTTTATCTCCCAATTCCATATTATGTACATAGTATATCCTGTACTAGATACTATATATCTTCACAACTCCATACCAAGTTCCATCACACTGGTACCTTAAAACCAGCCATGGTGGGTGTATTTCCACTGTGAAAAACAGCAAACACTACAAATTGGGGTTTCACTTCTTCTCAGAGTCAACTGTTAGTCATTTACTGATCTGCCACTGGTTTTGTGTCTCTGCAGCCAAATACATTTCCAGTCGATGTGTGCCTAAGGGTTTTTAATGCTGCTTGTCCTAAAAGAAGAGCTACCACTTGTCAGCTCACATTATATTTGTAGGAAACTGGCTTCTCCTTGTTTTTCTTAAATAAAGATTTAGGTACCAGGCACTGCGCAGGGCAGGCTCTTTCTCACTCTACCTTATCTATTTCTCATGTCCCTGAAAGGTAGATCTTATAAGCCCATTTCACACATGAGGAGACGAAAGCTCAAGGGAAGAAGGGATTTGACAAGAATCCTTGGCCAGTGAGGGGCCAAGAGAGGATTTGAACACCCTTTTGACTGACCCAGAATCTGTGTTCATCATTCTACAGTATGGTGTGGTTCTAACATAACAGACACCAAATAAATATTTGTTGAGTTATTGAAACAAGTGTTAATTCTTCCTTCCAGATAGTTGGGGACCCAAGATGCTGGGCTCATGGGCAAGGCGGCTTTCACACCATATGTGCAAAAGACATTGGCACCAGGAAGCTTTTCCTGAACATCAAAGAGAGCCCTGAAACACTTATGGTTAGAAGATTGAGTTTCATGAAAGTATTAAATTTATGTTTTTTCGAACAGCATCACTGGGGGAGGCACCAGTGGTTACAGCTCCCTCATCTTGAAATAGACACAGAGTAATTTCCTCCTTTGCTGGTTGTCAGCCTGGCTCCCAATCATTGCCCCCAGAGCTGGCAGAATTTCAATGACTCTAAAATTAATGTGTGGGGCAGAGAGATTGTCCCATGCCTTGAAATTCTGGGAGCTTTGCTGTGGTCTTAAAGTCAGGGCCTGGGATGGAAAGTCAGGAGGTCAGAGGTGAAACTTCAGTTCTTGGCCCAGCTGGGCACTTTGGACAATCCTGTGGACACATTTTTTCCCCAGCCCCACAAATTCTTCTGAGCCAGGGTGATCGGGTAACTAACATAGAATTACTAGGCACATACATGGGGTTTTTAACTTAAATTTTTTTCAGCCTTTATTTCAATTCCTATGGTAGACATATGTGAACAGATAAAACAATGGGATATGGAGTGGGAAAGACATGGACAGACTGATACAATGGCACAGAACCCAGGGTGTCGAACTACAATGAGGTGGGGAGGGAGAGATCAGGAAAGGTTTTTTGAGATACTAATGCATGAGGTTAGGTTTAAAGAAAAAATGGAACTAGGTAAGTGAGAAATTAGCATAGGGGACTACAAGCAAGGGGAGTCAAGCATCTAAAAAATAATTCAGGTGGCTAAACTACAAGCAGTTCAGTGCTCAAAAGCAAGACACAGAATGGCAGAGAAACAGCAAGAGGAGTGAGCAAGCTTGCCAGGACACACAGGATATCACACAGATATCACAGTAGAGTATCTGCAGTTTACTCCAGACACCAGGAGAAGCCCTTGGAAGTTTTAACCAGGGGGTGACATAGCCCTGTTTGTGTTCAAGAATAATCTTGAAGGCCCCAAGATTCATGAGGTGCTTCTTGCAAAAGAATCGGTAGCAGATGAGCACCAAGGATGGAGCTGTGCTGAGAAAGCAGAGGGTCAGCATAAAGATTTAGAAACATTCATCGAAAAAAAATCACAGGACATAGAGACTGAGGTTAGAGCTGGTCTAGGATAACCCCTGAGTTTCTAGCTAGAGCAACTAGCTGGATGATAACACCCTGAACTAAACACAGGCGCCAGAGCAGGTGTGGGTGAGAGAGTGAGTTACAGCATGAGTTCAGTACGAGTCGTGCATGTGTTATCCCAGCTGAGATGTCCAACAGCCAGTGTCTTCAAAGAACAGTGGGCTTGATTCATCTCTGAATCCAATCTAGGGCAAACCCTGGCATGCTTAAAACTCTTGACATATATTCGTAAGTAGAAAGGGTAGAAAATTGAATGAAGCTTAGGAGAGGAGTTTAACATAGGAATAGAGGTTTGATTCCCAAGTGGTGCTACTGGTAAACAATTCCCCTGCCAGTGCAGGAGACGCAAGAGCCACAGGTTCAATCCTTGGATCGGGAAGATCCCCTGGAGAAGGAAATGGCAACCTACACCAGTATTCTTTCCTAGAAAATTCCATGGGCAGAGGAGTCTGGTGGACTGCAAAGAGTAGGACACAGCTGAGAATGCATACACACACACCCAGAGAAGTTTGATGGGGTCAGCAACTTACCGAGAGTGGTTTAAACTGAGAAATAACGAAATTCCAGAGAATGAAAGAGTCTCTAACGTGATAAAAGAGAAGGCCAAGAATGAGATCCGTGGGAGCACCAAGAAGCAAGGGATGAGCAAGACAGACCAGCACAAGGAGATGGAGACTGGGGGACGTGGAGAGTTTAGAGGGGGACAGGGACAGACAGCCCAGAGGCCAAGGAAGTCAGGAGGACACACGAGGTCCTAAAGATACACCCTGAGAAAGGTCCATGGGAGTCACGTGGGGGACTCTGCAAGAGCAACTACCAAAGACTGAGAACAAGACAGGATAACAGGGGATGAAGAGGGTAATTAAAGGTCAATGAGTCAGCCTCTTAAAAACTTCCATAAGTTGCCCATGACCCTGGTGAAAGATGGGACAGAACACTCAAGTGTAAATGAGGCTTGAGACAAAAATCAAGCTCATTGTAGAAAAACACAAAGCTATAACACAAAGCATTCCTGAGTTTGTGCAGTGAACATTATCTGCTAATTTCAATGAGAAGGTAGTAGTTGAGTCAGCTGGCAAGTGTGGAAGGAGATGGCAAGACAAACCTTCTGTCCCATTTCTGGTCTGATAATCTCATTTTATAATCAGTCAACGGAGGCCCAGAGAGATGAAACAAATCATTCACAGAAAACCAGAACTCAGGTCTTCTAAGTCTCAGACCCACACTGCCTCCAAAGTTTTGTTACGGTTTCACCATAAACAACAGAATAGGAAGGCCATGTTCTGGGTTAGAATTGTTGTTCAGTTCAGTTCAGTCGCTCAGTCATGTCCGACTCTTTGCGACCCCATGAACTGCAACACACCAGGCCTCCCCTGTCCATCACCAACTCCAGGAGTTCACCCAAACTCATGTCCATTGAGTCGGTGATGCAATCCAACCATCTCATCCTCTCTCCTCCCCTTCTCCTCCTGCCCAGTCTTTCCCGGCATCAGGGTCTTTTCAAAGGAATCAGCTCTTCGCATCAGGTGGCCAAAGTATAGGAGTTTCAGCTTAAGCATCAGTCCTTCCAATGAACACCCAGGACTGATCTCCTTTAGGATGGACTGGTTGGATCTCCTTGGAGTCCAAAGGACTCTCAAGAGTCTTCTCCAACACCACAGTTCAAAAGCATCAGTTCTGCACTCAGCTTTCTTTATAGTCCAACTCTTGCATCCATATCTGACCACTGGAAAAACCATAGCCTGACTAAAAAGTATAGTCACAATCTGAAAGTAGAAAGTTATTTTATTTGGTGGGAATGTTTAGCCCAGGAGGCAGCAGGGGAAGTCAGGAGCTCTGAGAAAACTGCTCCAAGGAGGCAGGAGGGGAAGTCAGCTATATGCAAGTTTGCAACAAAGGGAGCAGGCGGTCTGAACCTCAAAGATCAGGTTTCAAGGTAAGGAATCTAGCATTCTGTGTATGGGAAGATGCAAGCCTCTGGGCTCACTGAGTTCATTCCTTTCATATGCTCCTCAGCTCTCTGGGGCCAGTCCTGTTTCCTTGTTCACCTTGCTTCTTGCATTCCCCCAGCTCCTCAGCAATCACCGTAGCTCCTCAGCAATCACCGTCGGGGGTGGCTGCATCTGCTGGATCACAGTTTGGGAGCTCTCATTCACATTTGGAGGCCAGGAATCACTGCTGGCTGGGACGTTTCTTGTTTATTGATATGGCGGGAGGTATTTTCATTTCACAGATTGAGCCAACGTACTGAAGCTGAGCCATTTTCCCAATATGCAGTCGCTGGAAGGAAGAGTCATCATGGAAAAGGCAAAGCCAAGTCTCCACATTTCATCTGAGTCCTTAGTTATGTCTGATGACACACAACCAGTGCCTCCTAATTGGTTGGCCTGAGAGATGTGCATCTGTAGAGTACCCTTATGTCAGCTCTGGCTCAAGCCACAACGTCCCGGGCTGAGACAATAAACTAATTGCTTCAGCTCTGCGGCCACTTCAAAATCTTGAACAAGGCTCATTCTTTTTTTGTTGTTTGTTTTTGATGAGCTGAATGACCAAATATATATATTTTTTTTAAAAAAAATTCTATTGAAGTATAGCTGATTTACAAGGTTGCTTTCATTTCAGGTTCAACAGAGTTCGTTTTTAAGGTGGGATCGCCTGTGAAAATCTCCACCAGTGAGCCTCCCTAGAACCTTTGATCCAACTGACATGAGGTCACTGTCTAATCTAACTTGTTGTGTTGCTTAAAACTCCTTTGGCTACAGGTGACTGAAACTGACCTTGAGCTAGGTAAGCAGGCAAGTTTCTTATAAGGATGCTGGGTCTCACTCAAGCACAGTATTTGGATCCCGGGAACATAATGAAACCAGGGCTTTGAATGTCATTAAAAATTCTACCTCCATCTTTTATTCCTGAGCCACTGTGCCATTGTTAAATTCAGAAATCCTAAAGAAGGAACTCACTGGTCTGCCTGGGCCAGGAACTCACCGCTGAGACTGACTTGGCTAGAGAAGGTGAGTCACAGTAGTATCTCTCAGTTTCCATTTAAGACTGGCCATATGACCCAGCAATCCCACTGCTGGGCATACACACCGAGGAAACCAGAATTGAAAGAGACACATGCCAGGACATGGAAGCAACCTAGATGCCCATCAACTGATGAATGGATAAGAAAGCTGTGGTACATGGAATATTACTCAGCATTAAAAAAAAATTCATTTGAATCAATTCTACTCAGATGGACCGAACTGGAGCCCATTATCCAGAGTGAAGTAAGCCAGAAGCAAAAACAACAATACAGTATATTAACACATATATATGGAATTTAGAAAAACAGTAACGAGAACCCAACATGAGAGACAGCAAAAGGAACGCAGATGTATAGAATAGACTCGTGGACTCTGTGAATGAGGGAAAGGGTGGGATGATATGGGAGAATGGCATTGAAACATGTTAATTATCATATGTCTAATCAATCGCCAGCCCAGGATTGATTCTCGGGGCTGGTGCATCA